>JAVCKV010563486.1:13395-34256 GCA_032274145.1 Herpochondria borealis | reverse complement strand
GGGGGAAATAACCTATCTCAGCGGAAATAACAATGACTTTATTGTTTTGTGTTGGTCAACTCGTAGATATCACACATAAAATTATTTTGCTCTGCCCTCTCTGTTACCAAGAAACCAGACACGAGAATCGTTGAAGCGTATCGTTCCCGTCCTCACTTCTTCCCTGCCGAAACACAACCTGTGCATGGTTCCACCCAGTCTTTTGCGGTCTCCTTGTTCAGAAGTTGCTCAATCGACATCTTATGTGCCTGAGTCTTCTTCGCCTGTACCTGATTTTTAGCACCTACAGGCTTCCTCAAACTGAATGTAGGAATTTGCAAAGCGATGAAACCAGCCGTGGCCGCTCCCCCCAAAGCAGGAAGCGTGCGATCACCCGCCGTCATTTTCAGAATGCTTTTCCTCGGCCTGATGAGGGAGTTGTACACGTGTGAAAGCGGATGAACGGATCCGGGAAGGCAGACGTTGTTCTGCGGAAGAATTTTCAAGCTGCAGTACGGCCGTACCGGAACTGGGTGCATGAAAGGCTGGAGAGCCGTGTTTAGTGGCACGTTTGTCATGACATTGCGACGGATTGGGCGGGACGTCGTTGTCAGAGGAGGGAGAGGGAACAACTGTGGTATTTTAAGCGTGGTGGGAAGTTCGGGGTGTCTTGCAGGTTGCTGATATTGCGGGAGGAAGAGGCGGTAATGGGGCATGATGTGATATGTGTGTCGTGTTGGAAACGTGTTGGAGAGAAACTGGGGGGTTGCCAACTGAGGCGCCAGAGAGTGTGTTGGATGGTTGGTAAGTGTCTTTCTTGATTGATCTCGTCGCGAGGATCGCAGCATTCTGCTTTTTTTGTATGTTGGATCTTTCGTAGAGTATCTGGGGTTAGAGAAAGGCGAAAGCGGGCAAAAAGAAACCTTTTTGCAGATATTTGAATTCTTTTCTAGGAACGGCTTGGGAATAAAGACTGAGGGTGGGAATTAGCGGCGAGGTGTAACGGGCAAGGACCTATCTTTTCATAATACACCTCTACTACAGAAGTTGGTGAGAATGGAGAAGACAAAGGATTACTAAATTGATAATTGTAAGGTCCCCATTAGGTTGAGGCGTTCACTATTTGTAACGTTCAAGAAAATGCGGTCACTTAGAATTAAAAATACCAATGGAAAGAGGGCCCTGGCTGAAGCACTCGGGTGAAGTGAAAGATCTAGTTGCGTCCATCGCCAACTTGAATATAACGCTTGCTTCCCGAAGACAGATGGCACGTTAAACAAGTCCATAGACCTTCTCAGGGAGAACTCCTTCGATGCATTTGGTAGGATACTCTTTATTTGCAATAATAAATTTGATGTGTAAGAAGCAGTTATCCAAGGCGGATGTTTTTGTAGTTCATTCACTGTCAACGCACATACTATACACACATACACACTTATATGTGTATATTATATATACCTTGGTTCATGATGGTAGTTGTATTTGTGTCTGGATTCGATATGCTTTAACCAAGTGCTGAAAGGGAGTATATATACAATTTACGGATAACCGTACAAGTTCAATCGAAGTGAAAATATTTTGCTTCCTCACATAAATGCTGATAGGGTGTCTTACTGCTTCCCTTTTTTCGTTCGGTACTGCAACTGGGTAATGAGATATTCAAGAAAGACAAGATGACTCGATTTTGTTTTGCAGATTGAACAATGCTTCAAGCAAAAAAAGATCTGACAATTCCTAATTTAACGTTCTTTTGAGTGGAAGAACTTACGTTTTGCTTCGAATATTCACACAATGATTCAAAACATTTATTTCAAAAGAAACGTGAATCTGCCGATAGAAAAGCGGTTGTGTATTCAAAGTACCGAAACTGGTCCCTTTTCCAAATATCAACTTCAAGGATGTGATATTCTGAAAAATATTTCGCTTTTAAACTTTTGCATCGTGACGGTCCCGTAACGACACTTAATCGTTCAATCCAATAACCGATTTAGGTAGTTTACGGTACTAAAGTGTAACTTTACTAACTAATGAGAACCCAAGGTGAAGACATAGGCAAGCAGCTAATAGGGAAAGGGCAAATTATGAAAAATCTTTGCGCTGGGACGAAAGCAATAGAACTTTCTGAGACGCCCGATGTAATAGGAAAAAAGAAATCATATCAGCGCGAAAGACGCAATAGCAAGCTTACAGCGCAAAATGAAAATGAATATTATTGTCCATGTAATTAAGTACAATTAATAAATATATTTACCTATAATTTTAATAAATTTTGCATACTTTTAAGTAAAGTGATATGAATTTGAAAATTTTGAAACAATGAAATGTTTTTCAAATAATATAGAAAAACTTAAAAGATTTTCAAAATATTGTAATACGATTTAGTCATGTCATGTTTAATTTATCTACTTTGTTCTAAAAGTCTTCCTTCTATACAAACAATTGAATAAAATTTAATACACATCAAATTTTGATAAAATATTTTTAATGAACCATTAGAATAGCAAAAGGAATTCACATTTTAATATTTTTCATAACCGTTTAATTAAAGTTTACATAATAACTCAAACGAAATGAAATATTAATATTATTAAAATTTATTTAAATTTAAATTTAATTTAAATTTGAAAATATTTAATATATTAAAATCATTCCTAAATATTTTTGCCTATTGAAATAAATTATGAAGTACAATTTATTACAACTATTTGAAAACAGTAAAGCTCAGTAAGATTCAGAATATCGTTAAATATTGCATGTACTTCATAACTAATAAATATAGAAGTACCTTTTTTTATTTTAAATCAATGTAAAGGTAGAATGCAAAATATCAAGGATGGATTTTTTTAAAAAAATTCCTATTTAAATAGTATTTATTTATTCATATTTTGATATGCACTACTTTACCTCTCGTCCGCCTCTTGAAGAAAATAATTCATATTGTAGCTCTATTACTTTAACGGCAATATTGCTTTCACAGTACTGTACGGGTATCTCATACATATCGTCGTAGTTACATCAATGCAATTGAAAGAATTTTTTTTACTTATTACATAGAAGTGGACAGGATTAATGGAGCTCTTAAAATATAGAAAAATCACATCCAGTACTGCACTTTTTCCTTTTCAAATTTACATCATCGAGCCTATCTTGCACAATTGGAACTCTATATAAACCTGCATCTTCTCTTTAATACCCAGAATTGTAACGGGAATGACAGATGCTTCCAAACTTTGAATCGACACTTCCGCACCACCGTAGAGTGGCGCGTTTGACGTTTTTCGAGAAAAGTATAATTATTTTTGTAGGGGGCTTTGATTGAACAGAGACCTAGAACACGACGCAAAACGAATGCGTACAAGAGAGCAAGCACCCACTAAGAAGCACGTGATCATCAAGAGAGGCGAATCAAAATATCAGATTTGTTAAGAAGCAGTTAGCGGTAGTATTGAATTCAGTCCGAGGCTGTGCGTCTCCCAAAGATACACAAATGAATTAAAAAAATGCAAAAAAATACAGAAAATGCAGAAAGAAAACAATTTTCTATCTGTATTGTTGCATAATAAACTTTACTGTTGCCGTAAATTGTCAGACTCAGTTAGAGTGCTTCCATAAATATAACCTATAAGTCTGTAAAACTTCAGAACGAAATAGAGATTTGGACAGATTTCGAAAATTCTTTGAACTTCTCCGGATAAATCCTATTAAATTTTATTTCTTGAAGGCAGCTTCGACTTATTGAAATTAAATTCAATAACGATAATAGCAATTCTACTCCAAGCCCTACTGTAACCCCTCTATTTGAATAAAAAGATACGGCGGTAAATAATTGATATCGCCTTGCCGATTCTCCTCTCTATTTACTAAAAATTTAAAGAGTAGCGCAAAAGGAGATAAGCTCCCACTTGCTTATTGGTGAAACTTTCAAAATTGCTGTAAAATTAAAATAGTTTCTAAACAGCACTATAATTTCCAATATTTTCAACGATATAGTAATACTTAATATATAATGTATATATTATTTATATTTTTATCCAACCGATATCAAATATATTTTACATATATTATTTACATTATATTATGTACCTATATTGCCTTTTAGCATTACTGTATAATATTGCTAAATAGCAATACAGGTGTAACGATTGCACTCTGTTCAAGAATTGCAATTATTCAGTTTTTCCAATTTCTATTGCAATTTTATTTTATTCGCAATTGCAATTTACGGGCTTTCCACTGCAGCCTCGCTGCGTTTCGCTCGGAAACGGAATGAATGCAAGGGAAAGGGAGTACAAATGCAGCTAGATTTCTCGGCTGATGTTTAATTCTACACGATGCAAGCACTTTGGAGTAAACAAGTTCCTTTCATGTTCGCCCCGCTGCAGTCGACGACGAATGCAAGGAAAAGAGCAGCAGTAAACGGAACTGACCTAGTACTCGAAAATGGAAAGCAACTACAAAGGCGCCTTATTAAATGCACGGAACTAAGCTCTAGAGTGACAGAGTCGTGAAACCCTGATGAATTCCGAATTGTTCTATTCCACGTAAGTCGCTCATCGACTGTTCTCCACATATCTTTGTCCACACGTTAAAAACACATAAAAATGTGCGACAGAGCCCATGGCTCAACACCAGAACACCCGCTTACGGTCTTCTAACACCGGCCACAAGTCCGTCCCTTTTCTCGACTCAATCTGCACACGAACCGGCGTATCGCGACTACCTCTTCTTCTGCGCGGTCTCGCAGACCGTTCCGGACGCGTTCCTTTCTGCCGCGCCCCCCTTTCCCGCCGGGTAGACTCGCGCAAAATGCCTTTCACGGGCTGTACTGCGGGGTCGTAGACGTGCTTGTAATACGGCCGGTACTTGCACGCATACACTGACTTGGGTGGCCGGGCTCTTTGCACGCGCTTCTGCGTCTCACGGCGCGACAACTTTCTCCTCGGACTTGGTGCTGGTTGTTTTGCTAGCTCTTGTGCTTTTTCTAGCATACTTTGCGTGCCTTGTGTAGCAGGTTGAGACGAGGGCAGGATAGACAGTTCTGCCTCTCTCTCTGCCTCTCTCTCTGTCTCACGGCGCGACAACCTTCTCCTCGGACTTGGTGCGGGTTGTTTTGCTAGCTCTTGTGCTGTTTCTAGCACACTTTGCGTGCCTTGTTTAGCAGGTTGAGACGAGGGCAGGATAGACAGTTCTGCCTCTCTCTCTGTCTCTGTCTCTGTCTCTATCTCTTTCTCTGTCTCTTTCTCTGTCTCTGTCTCTGTCTCTGTCTCTGTCTCTCTCTCTTTCTCTGCATCTTCCCCGGGCATGGCGCGGTCGATTTGGACTTATCGTGATTTTCTTCTCGTTTCCCCTTGAAGAATATCGGAGTGCGATAAGAATAAGATGAGTTGGGAGAGGGTTAAAACAGAAATAAAACTGGCAGGGTCTTACATAGTTCGAGTTTTTTTTATTTGCCAGCTCAATTCATTTTCCGCCCGCCGCTGTTTCACCTTCTTTTGGACGATTTCATTTACAAATGCCATCCTGCTTATAAAACTGGAAGACCGAATGACTCAATCAACGCACACGCCAACCAAAACGTGGGACAAGGAAGGGAGACGTGTCTTTAAATTTTTGTGAAAAGCACGTTGCGCTGCGAAGTGGGAAGTGTTAGGTGTAATTTTGATCAGCGATTTTGACTGGGGGTGGGGGGGGGGGGGGGTGGACGTTCGAAGCGGCATGATACATCCTTTCATAGAGTAGAAAGCTCACAATTCTGCAGGAGGCAATCTCGGTAGAGCACACACACACACACACACACACACACTCAGCCGGTGTATCTGTGGAAGGTAACACCTGCGCTGTCGCGACTCATTACAGTTTTTCGCAAATAAAGTCGCGAGAAGAGACGCCGTCTGCGATCGACGCGAGGGAGGGGTGGTACACGGGAGCCCTGCTTGTTTCCACTTTTTGGAAACAAAGTGATTTCCATCAGGACATGGGTGATCAGTGTCCACATCAAAGCATGCCTGCTGTGTTTCGAGAACATAATAGAGAACCGGGATTTAAAAAATAAAAAAATCAAGTAGTGGGAAGGTTTTTTGTTGTTGTTGTTTCCGCCGTGTATGTTGCAGTGTACCGCAACTGGTAGCACGTGATTCTATCCACTGGTGAGGGAGATGTGCGGGTGATTTTCCCGTTACCTCTGAAGAACATGGGCTTGCTTACGCGAACTGCAAGATGGAACATTGCTTGCGAATCTATCAGCCATCTCGCAGAATGTAAGTACCCGATCTTCAGAGACGTGACAATATGATGCGGTGGTCTCGCCAGCGAAGAGAAACGCCGGCTGAACGCATTCTCATACGCTGAATGCAGTTAATGGCGCAGATTTCTCTTGATGAACCAAAATGAATCCACTTACATTGCGGTTTTTTTGCTCGCCTTCATGCATGACGAATCGCGGTGACTGCAGGTGAACAAGATATTGTGGCGAGGGAGCATTTCTTTTGTTCTACAAAAAAGAATGTATATATATATATATATATGCATATGCCGGTCACCGCGCTTTCCCCAACAAAAACCAGCAGTGCCGTTGAGACTATAGACTCCCCATCTTCTTCGGTGGAGGGGAGGGGGTTGTTGCTCGGTATCACAGGTTTAGAAGGACGTGACGCGTGGCATGGATCGAGTCTGTCGATCTTTGGTGCGACACAGATGGAAACTTCCGTTTTGGTGGATGTTGTTCATCGGCGGTCGCCGATTGTGCAACAGAAAGACCTGGCAACATGCGCCATGGACGAGTGATAATCCGAAGCAGACTCCACACACAAACACTGTCGTAGAATGAAGTTGTGACTTGCTTGAATCAAGTCGCACACACAGACACACACAGACACACACATACACACAGACACACACGCACGTCGGGACAAAGGACGTCGCGACCTCTTGGCAAGCGAGTAAATTGCGTACGACACCTTCCAACACTAACATCTTTTTCTGTCACAGAAAATAGAAAAAAACTAAAATGCAAACAGAGACGTTGCAACCTTGCAGAGAGCAGAGGTATTCTGGTCCAAGCGGTAACTGCAATAATAGGCACAGAGTATAGTCTCCAACCAAAGTTGAGCGCATTACTATCCCGGCAGCACGTACCTCTTTCTCTCTCTCTGTAGTCCCTCCTCCAGAAGTCAAATTCAAATAATTCGTGCGAAGGTGCGCGCAGGTTGGTCATTAACAGCCAATTTAACTTCATTCAATATACGAACAGTCAACACTTGCATTGAACGAACTTGAAAGCCTCTTTCGATACACGTTGCGCCCAGTCAAAAGGTCAGGAAGAAAAACAGGCAAGCCCATGAAAAATTGTTGCCCACCTCCCGCGGGGCTCGAACCCGCGACCAACAGATTAAGAGTCTGTCGCTCTACCGACTGAGCTAGGGAGGCTATCGCGCTGTGGTAGAATAGTCTTACCAGTAAGTATATAAAGCTTTTTGCCCTCTCACACTTCAGTGGTGAAAAACTTTATTACAACTTAAATTAATAAATTATCTTCATAGCAGGGGCGTATTTTTGACTGCTGTTTTTCCATTTCTTTAGTCAGTAGTCAATGCCATTTAAGCTGTAGTCTGTCATTTATAGTCATTAAATAGTCAACAAATTGTTTACTGCATTTCAAACACCTTTTGAGCTACTTTCTGAACTGTAAACTTAAAGTGGGAACCAGTTGGTTGCAACGCAGGCCCGTATTATTGACTCACTGAGTACAGAGAAAATCTGTTGACTATTGACTCACTGACTACTAAAATAGTGATGTAGTCATAAATTTGTAGTCAATAGTTTATACTACCGCAATCTTTCAGCTTGTAGTCCAAAACTCCAATATTAATAAAGTATTTTACAAATATAATTTCAAATTTCAAATAAACTGCATACACGTGTCAATGCTACCCAGGAATTCGGATGACCGAGCCCAATCGGCGGCACTCAGACTTCCTTGTGTCTCCTGGCATCCCGAACCCCACCAAGTCGACCTTTGATTTTTTTCTATCCAGCTGAGTTGTTCGCAGTGCCGAAACGTCCTTTCTCTCGACGAGACAGGACGGCGTCGATAGCCACCTCGTCCAGAAACCGCATACAAAAATAAAATGTAGACGCTAGTGAAAAATCGAGCTAATTCAGTGATGATGACCAAAGCACCAAAACAGCATAAGTTCTAATCGCGGAACAGAAAGAGAAGCAAAAAAGTCGTCGAACTTCAACTGCAGGTCCATCAAAGCGCTGAAAATCGTCTCTGTGATCCACAATGGCATTTTCTAGAGTTGACAGCGTCAAATCGCAGTTTTTATGCTGGGCCTGCAGGTTCATTGGAAGCAAGAACTTAAAATTCTCGTCTAGCAACATTATCAAGCAATAAAAGGCCGATAACAAGAAGAAACATGAAAAGAGTCTTCTCCTCGATCGGCAGAACGCTACGCATGAAATTATGTCGTCTGTGGTTACGGAGAAGTGAAACAGCCTTGCGAACCTTCGAAAAACTGTCTCCATTAATTCATTATTTGTCACACGCAAACATACGTCCCGTACCAAAAATGAGGCAGCAACTCAAATACGAATGTTGCAGTAAATATTCTCTAAGCTGTTGAACTGGTTCTCTACGTATTTGCAACAGAGTCCCTTCTCTCAAAAGTAGGATCACCTCTCACGCACGTACTGGTTAAAATATTCAATGGACGGATGCAATATTAGAGCAGAAATGCACTTGATTCCTATCAGGTTACCACTTACAAAACGGTGTTAATTTTCATGAGGTGCTCCAAAACATCAGCCTGTACTGGTTCGCTCAAGATGGACAGTCGGAGTGCTGCGCTCGGAGCTCCGAGTACAACCTAGGAATTCTTAAGCCAAATTAGCAGCTTCAGACGATCCCGATAGCCACACTCAATGATACTACTGCTTCAAAAACTTCAGAACAGTTACGAAACATCGACGAAGAAATCCTGAAAGGCAACTAGATAATCGGATCTGATGACATAAGTATTGAAACCCTTTGTAGTGCTGCGGGGAGCTCACCAGTAGCAGCACACAAGGAGACGGGGCGTGATAGAGCTAGATATAGGGGCAAGTAGTGGCGTAGAAGGGGACTGCGGGCACGTATGGCAGGGTGCAGTGTCGTCGCCACTGTGTTGTGTGCGTTCAAAGAGCGTTGCCTCAACAAACCCCAAAGGAATATGGAAGAGGAAGAAAAATAAGGAAAAAGGATGGAGACAAGACGGAGAAAAGGCTTTGCTTGGAAGGTCGTTTGAACTACCACCTTTTCTCCTTTCTCCAACCCCAACCCGGCGCCGCCCAAACAGCTAAAGTAGCGGTCGGGCGAGCGCCTAAGACGGAGCTGGTGGACCAGAACGGTCCAAGGGCAAAACAACCCTAAAGCTAACTAATAAGGGCGCCACTTAGCAATTACAGTACACTCAACACTGCCCAGTTCACTAATCTAGATTACATCAGATAGGGTAGAGTGCCCTAACTACGCAAGCATAGTACCGAATAAACGAACCACCCAACCCGGCCAATCCGTAGCAATGCCACTCCAGAGTAGCAAAGTGGCAAACTGGCTAGGTCCTTGCATTACCTCTGACTGTACCCTACCCGAGTGGCGGAGTGGCGAAGTGGAAGCTGATTCCGACCACCCGGGGTGGGCGCACACGTGTCGATTTCCCGTCGTAGGTGCGCGGCCCCCTTATCGCCGTGTCACACAATTCCCAGTGATAATGAGGCATCTGTTGCTCGCGCTGTTTATCTCTTGAAAAACTATGTGGGCTCTGTCCGATGTGTTTTGCATACTCTTGCGCTGTGCGTTCAGGATTTGTTTGTTGAGGGCACCTCTTGGCAGTACTACATAAACCAAGTTAACAAGAAAACATCCTTCTTCAATTACTACAAAAAGCAAGTATGCTGTTCAGACAAGCTTAAATAAAGAATTGGGTCACCTTTGATTGCGTGCAAAGATTTAAAGAGGATAGCCCGAACCACTGGAATCATGATTGGATGCTATGGTTTCGTACATCACCAATGTTGATAAAATCGAGACTGTTGTCAAAGAGCTTTCCATCAGTCGCCATTACGTTCCTTCGCTGACTCATGACGAGCAAAAAGAGTTTTTGAAAATGATATATGGCCTCAACGAGGTGCGAAGGGTGGCACGCCAGCTGGAAGCTGATAATAAACTTAAAATGTCCCGTGTACCATGCCTCTTGTGCGAGCTTTCTCAAACCCTGCATTTTATGGCAGGAAAATTCATTTGGACACCACTGGCTTCTACGAAGTTCAGTAAATAGGCAGAACCTTCCAAGAAAGTGACCCGGAAAACAAGGATGAAACTGACAGCTGGATGAAACTGACAGCTGCACGTTGCGATCGATACCGAGCACCGCAAAAAATTTCACAGAGCGCGATGCGACCCGTGAAATTGTTCTTCGTAAGCCAGGTTCGAATAAAAGCGCACTTCAGATCTCCGAAAGAGTCTGGAAGCGATTTGGGCATACTTTTAATCCTGTTTCTACAGCTGCAGCGAATTGGCACCCACACAATGGCTTCAATGTGAATTTCGGAAATATTGCAGGAGAGAAAGACCCAGAACGTGATTATCTTGCTCCGCGAAGAGTGTTGCTTTTTAATTTCGCCGCGATTTTAGATGTCAACGAGTGTGAACTCGAATTTCTGTTTTGCTAGAATGACGAGAGAGATATATACATTAAAGTTCTTTATGATGCAGTGGCACGTAAATAAGTGGAGCTCGGAGGGAATCAAGAGCATGACCCCAGCTCTCCTTAACTGCTTTTCTCATTGATCCAAAAAGATGCTTGCCCTTGGAAAGCAACCGGAAGGAAATATCCAGAAGAGACACTCAGTTTCGGCAAAAATTGCAACGAAAACATCCATGCTGTTAGCCCACTTCCATTTATAAAGGTAGAAAAGGTTGCGTTCTCGTCACAGGCTTCCTCTGCTAGTGCTGAGCGTCTATTCAGCGACCTCGGTAGACTGGAAGGACGTCAATGCCAATCTCTTATGAATGGCACGCTAGAAATGACGGAGATGTTATGTGCATTTGTGAAAGGGGATCTTGAGCACGTAAATATCCCTCAGACAAGCACATTGCACCAGGGGCGTATTTCTGGCTACTGTTTTTTCCATATACATATAAAGTGTATGTACATACGTATATATTGAGTATGTACGTATATAGATAGGGTATGTACGTATTTTTGAAGTTTCCCATAAACCGGAGATCAGACTACCTTGATTATCTTCATATTGTTCAACCGCTCTCTCTGTTTCCTTCATTCATGCAGTACATGTTTGCACCGATGAGCATTTTAATATTATCTTAATCCCGTGAGAATTTGAGAAGCTTTTTGACGATGAATGTCATTAAGAAGAGAGAAAAAAACATAAAAACCATTTTCTTACCATTTTTTTTATTGAATCAAGATTTTTATTCATTTTTATTCAAATTATTGATAAGCGGGTAGAGTGTTAAGACAATAACATCAAGTTCAAGCCTCAGCTGTAGATTTCGATCATGCATAAAAGTTTAACATCGTTAAGCCATAACAAACGACATGTTCTCTCTGTCACTGTAGCTCACAAGGGGCTTGCTTGGAAGCGGAAGGGATCGCTTCGCCGTGGACCTTTGGCACGCAAGTGGCAAACACATCTTGGGTAGACTATGAGGAATCCGGAGACGGGGATGGCTATACAAAGACTTCACTGTCGAAGCTGCCCAATTCTTCTGACCGCGTCGAACGCGGAGGCTACGTATGTATACTAGATTGAAGAGCGAGAATCGCGTGCAGCAAGTCGCGCGAGTTGATTGAGTGACTGAAAAGTCGGAACGTCGAAAGGGGAAGTTAGAAATAAATGGAAATCATAACGACTCAATTGACAGGTCAATTGAGACATCGTCGTCTGAAGGGGTGTGATATTCGTTTGCATCGCTATCTGCAATACCGTCACTTCTCTCGTTCGCTCTGGCGTACAGGTCTGCTTCGGAGTCTATTGTTTAAAACCGGAGGCGGTGTTAGTCTCAGGTTGGTAACGTAGTTCGTCCTACCTGTCCAACCACCTACAGAAAAGTGCGTCGAACGAGTTGCAGTTTTCGTCAGAGGAGTCGGGCGTTGCTGATTCACAGTCCGCGGGACTGTTCACCTCGAGCCAGTAGATGTACATGGATTCGAGGAGTTCTGTGTCGTCGTCTGCTGACACGAATTGACCAACGCTTTCGGACAACACAATAAATATTACAATATTTTCCGAAATTTCAATTTGTATTGCATACTTTTCAAGATATATTATATTAAGGATATTACATATTAATGCAGTACATAGCGATTAATTGGATTTGATTGAATTTAATTAAAAAAACAGTGGTTGAGAGTTTCTGTGTAAGACTGAACTAATGTGTGTTGCAACTTCAATGAATCTTTGGAAGGCACGATGCAGTTTGTTCTTTTCATTTTTGAAGAATACACTCCGAAAATGAATGTTGTTCTTTACATTCTGATTTGCATGTACTGTACACTGTCTAGCGAGGTGAAAGCATTTGTGAATATGCTCTGCTTACCTGTCAGTTGACACGTGCACGTAGTAAATTAACTCAAAATCGTTGTAGATAGCCTTCGACAGGGTGTGCTAAGCTCGATACTAATAGTACGTTATACACGTCCTTTGTATGTTTCATTTCATTCTATTTCAACCTCCCCCTTGGCTTTATATTTCGAGCTTAAATATAACTCGCAAATGAGATTTTTCTAAAAATATTGAAGAAATAGCACTAAATCATGGATACAGGGATATGGTTTTAATATCAAATTTATTATTTTTTCTTTATGGTACAGGTATCACTGCCCGGACCAATTTGACCCTTCCAATTAAATACAGTTTTCATAGGTTTTGTGTATGTGCGTTTCAAATGGTATAGAGCCGATTTAATACCCGTGTAAAAAGTTCTGCAATGTGGCAACCTTACCTGTGTTCATAAGCTCAAGTTGCGTACACAAGCAAGGTGACCACATTGCAACCACTGTACAATACTCGTGGATGAGTAGAGTGTTTATCAGGCCCATTCTAACGAGCAATAGTGAATAGAAGGCTCACATTAACGTACACATTTTTACACGTGTGCATGTATGATACTGAAAGTGTAGTTTGGAATATTGCGGCAAATTAATTAAAATTGTACTTTCTTACCTGACATCTTAAATTGTATATGGAGAGGCGCGAAATAATTATTGTGACAAACGGTTTTGGATATCACATCGTATTACGATGCACTATACAGGGTACATTACTAGGGGGATATCGCACTCAAGGCGGCAGGTACTGTAGGGAATGGATGGATGATGGCAGGTGGTTTAACTCGACCTTGTTTTGGGGTTCGGAGTTTGATCTCTGAGCTTTTCACTCGAAAAATGCAAAAGGAGTCAGAAGGAGCGATCTAGAAACAATTCTGCGCTAGTGAAGTTACGAAATATGTGCAACTATAGATCACTCTCTCGTGTCTACGGTACTTCCGTAAATAGAAATCAACTACGGAAAGTATACTCGAAGCATGTGCTAACGGGCAAAGTAGTTCAACACAGAAGAGCCAAAAGACCGGGCGCTACCAGCCAGGAAGAGCTGTAACAGACTTGAAGTAAGCATGCGTAGAACAGAACAGATGTCTTGATGTGTGTGTTGATGTAAAGATGGTGGGGTATCAAATATCTTGGTAACAAACTAGATACTTCAATACGAAAGAAACAAGTAGATGTAGAATCTAATGGTGCGCTTTGCACGCCGCCAGAATCCCCTTGTTTCCTAGAAATGTGGTGCAAAATGGCAGCTAATAGATGTTTGTTACATAACACAAAAATCGGTGCAATGAGAGCCGGTTAAACTATTGAAAGACGCACGTAATCATGTGCTAAAATTTAAATTTATTGTGGAACATTACCAACATTTTATAAAGTATGAATATCGTTTCAAGGCTTAAAGGCTCCGGCGAAATTTATTCAAAATCCGTTGTACAACCTTGTTCCAACACCCTTACAGGCAAAAAAACCCGCTCTATCTAATAACTACAACAACGGCTGTTCTAATGAAAATAATTGGAATTAAATAATGCATCAATATGGAACGATCCAACTTTTTAACGGATTAGAATAACTCAAAATCATCTTCGAGCTCAGAACGACTGGAGAACGCAAAATTGGCATGATTTTTAGGTAGAAATATAGAAATATAAATACGTCATAGTGTTATAAAATCTTTAAAATTAATGTTTTATTTTGAAATTTTAATGGTAGTAATCATTTAATGTTATCCTCAGTCATCTCTGTAACGAAAATATATTTAAAGAATGTGCAGTCGCTCCCAAGAAATAATTGCAACAATCCATTACTATCCAATATTAATTTTAAATATTTTTGTGAGCCGTGAAAATTTATTTAAATATCCTTAACGTTTCAATTATGAATAACTTTAGTAAACCATATGAACGTATTTAGATTTAAATGTGTCCAAATTTTCATCTTTTCAAAGTAGTAATATCTCATACTTAAAAATCTGATGTTTTCAGACAGTTTGAATTATTTCAATAATGCAGTCATTCTCTTCTGACTAGTCGAGCTTCAGAGCCATGAAACATCGAAAACACTAAACAGGCGATACTCACATCATTTGGTATGCAATTAGTCACAATAAGCACACATAATCTCTCTAACCGCGAAGAAATATTTGCGTTGGCCTTATTTTGCATAGTCAGCATTATCATTGTATATAGTAGTTTTAGTGTAACTAGAAAATATAAAATTATAAGAACCTATGCATAAATCTAGTTTCTTATCTTTTAACATATTTTCAGTTAAGGTTAAGTTCAGATCGATTTACAAATTAAAATGCTTGTAAACAAGTTAACATAATGTTATTTTCTTAATTAATAAATTCGTAGTATTTGTACACAATAAACTATTTATAACTTAGCAGGAACAAAAGATGAGAATTATATAAGTTATGGAAATGACAGTTTCATGACTCCTTTAACCTTAAAAATTAAAAATTAGTCACTTATATTTTGGTTGCAAGGTTAAAGCAATAATAAGTATATTGTTCATTTACATAAGACGAAGAATGTTATGGGGATTATTAAATCATTTTCTTTTCTTCTTTCTATGTTTCACATAAGTATCCTTTCCTTATTATTACATTATGGTAACTTATCTTCGCAGAATTCATCTAGGATAAAGTCGTAATTTTTGCGCTTTCTGTTTTAGAATTAAATTTAAATGCTATACGTAAGTGTAATCGGAGAATACCAAAACAATATGTCAATACTACTCTATGACGATGATGTTTCTTAATATAATGGTGATTTTAAGGTCTGCCGATGAATGTTTCTCTACGGACCGGAGTCATTGCTGTACTCGGAGCCGCCTTGGTGGACTTCCCGTATCTCTTTTAGGTGGGGGAGGGGCAGGAGGGGAGCCCAACCGTTCGAACCGCTGTGACCCCGACCCTTCGCGCGCACGGGGTGACGGGCCCGCTCGTCGCCGTCGGTCTCCTAGCTGGTTTCCCCTGGTCTACTCGGGGGTATTGTTTATACATTTGTGCCTTTGGCTGAGGACTGTTTTGCAAAGGGCAGTCGAAATTGAATTAAACTCTTTTCAAAAAAGTTCATTTCTTTCTAAATCTTCATGGGCATCACATCATATGTCTATATACACTAAGTTCCAGGGCCGTTTTTTTGACTGACTGACTTACTGACTTAACGTAAATTTCGTCTCTAAATGACTGACTGACTACGCAAGAGCGCAATAGTCACCATATTTTAGTCAGTTAGAATTTCATATTGAAAATTGAAAATTGAATCCCATTGGCCATATATTTCTTTAAATTTTGATAAATTAACATTCATTTTTTAAATTTAAAATATTGGTACTACCCACGCACGCCGGCGGTGGCTAAAGTATTCGGTTGAAGACCACAATGATATAAATGACAGAAACAATCGGATGCTTTGTTCGTACAGGTCTGGATAATCCCCAAGACGTTCAAAAAGGCCTTTAGCATCCCAAGGGAGTAGCCTTCAAACGCATTTGTGCAATGGCTGCTCAGAACGTATGCAAAGCACAGTAAAAATCCGGGTTCAATGTAAGTGACTATACGTGACTGACTATACTCAAAATGAGATGACTAGTGACTACGAGAAAGTTCATTTAGCCAGTCAAAAATACGGCGCTGCTAAGTTCTATAATTATCCCTACTAAACGGTATGCATGATGGGGTATTGAGTACGGTAAAAAGGCTCCACCCTTCTCATAAATGAAATCAAAAGTTCTCAACTAAAAGAAGCAGATAAAAAAATCAGATGTTTTCCACCGTTTGCTACACATATCTTATCGGCACTCAGGTTTTGTCGTGTATCAATCAATTTTCTAGATAATTCGATATTACTCCGATTACAATTGCCTGGGTAGAACTAGATCTACCGTGCAAACTGCACATTGTTGCGTGGAAGCAAAGTATCCGGCCTTCATCTGATCTTGACGGAGCTTACTTTCGCTCCAAGCCCTGCCTCGGCAAATTGATAGCACGTTGCGTCCCTGGCTGAACACAGGGCTGAAATCTTGGTGGGCAAATGGTGAGGAGGCATATCATTCGACAAAAAATGTCCCATACGGTGACTTACCTACGATTTCATGTTTAGCTGTAAGAAGGAAGTGATATTTCTCTCGAATATTTCGCATCACCGAGATAAGAGGCATGGGCAGCCTTGAAACGGTGTTGAGAAACGATGCAGAGAGATTTATATTCAACACGCATCAACATTGGCCATTCCAGGTCTCGGTCCCTTCACGGGATATTTTGAGAAGCGCTTCTGTATGTGGAAGGGGAGATCTATCTTCCACTCATCACTAAAAGAATATTGAAAGACGACAAGAACGAATAAAATGACGCGCTTATCTTATAATCATATCCAACAACGTGTTTTTCTATCTCCTTATCTTCATATTTTCCACCTTGCTCAAGATAGTGATAGCTTTGCCGTACGGAGAAAAATTACATGATCTTCGCATAGAAGGCCCAAGAACGAGTTTTATCCGGACTGTATCGATAAAACATTGGCCGCATGTCTAATGACACAGTATACCAAACTGGACTGTGCCGAGCGCAGGAAAGGTGAGCATTGTCGCGGTTTCGTGGAACCGCACTTGGAATACTTGTTGGACCTGGGGACAGATGTTTCAAGGAGCAAAGATGAAAGTCCAGAACAAAAAATAAGCCACTAGGAGTCGGGCACGTGGATTAATAATTCCTCCACTCGTGTATATGCTTGTGAACTGATGTGGCATGCCTCATCGGGGTTGTGCTTCTCATGTTCCAGAAAGGCGTTTTTATTTCGGCGCAACAAATACTGAGAAAGAGGAACATAAAATGCGCAGCTGGGGTAGAGAATAATGGAGCGAGTGGTGTTTTTCTTTGTGTCTTTATGGCTTTGTCGTTGCATGCCAATAATGCCGCTTAGATGTTTTACCATCACTCTCTTTCAACCACTCACCTTCCACTCACATAGATACAGAGAACCACGAAACCCTTTAAACACATATGCGCAATCTCTCTCCTTCTCCCCCCCTCTCTCTCTCGTTCTTCATCTTCTATGTACCAAGTAGGCAGCGACAGCCTGGATTTCGGCACGACATACGTCGGATTGCATCCAGCAGTGAGACATAACGGCCAGTGTTGTTTATCGGGCTGAAGTTTGACGAAATGATCAGTGTTTAGAAAAACACCTTGTCAACAGCCGACCGTATCGTTCCGTCTCATGTGACTGGGCAGTGATCGATCTCCCATTGTTTCCTCAGAGTATTTATAGTCGCATGGAGAATTGCAGTACTAACTCGGTGACTGATATCCTAATCAGAATTTCGGCCTTTAGAACTGAACCGTCTGCTTTGCATTTGCTGTTGTTGGCAGTTGGGCATGTACTTTCTTCTCACGTTCGCCAAAGACGAGAAAAATAGCTCGGTTGAATGGAGTTGACGGTTTCTATCATCTTCATCACCTATCCTTCTATCATTTTCTCGCCTGGTTTGACAGAGTTCGTCTTGTTACATCACGATACAATCGGAACGATACCAGTCCCTCTCACAAGAAAAGCACCAAAAGGTTGCAGCGAAGAGAAATGACACGCTAAGTTTTTCGTTTGTCTATGTAAAGAGGAGAAGGCCAACTGACTGATACAGAAAAGCTTTTGAAATGATGTAAAGCTCCCTGTGTTATTGGTTCCGAGGCTGAAGATACACATCCTTGGAATCGATGCAGTCTGCTACGCTCGCGCTTTGAAAAGCGAAGCATATCCGTTGTAAGGATGTTTGTTGTGCTTTTTTCTTTTTGCAACCAGCTTTCGGCGCATCTTGTAGATCGTGTGGAGGCTGAATCACTATTGTTCTCGGGCTGTCGTACAACTCAAATTTCCGAGTGATATCGCAGCTATATATTTCGCGTCTTTCAAAAGCCGGGAAGAGTCTCTTGTACCATGTAAGAACGGCGTGGCGACACGGTGTGGTTCTTTCTCTCTTCTTCGAAAAAGAAGTAAGGCAAAAAATATCTATGAGATCAGTTTTACAAGACTGTTGTTCTAAAAACAGTTGAAACGGCGACGTGGAGAACCTCTTTCCGAGCCGCCATGTGCACCATCGACATTTCCACTGGTGTCTTCTCTTTTTACGAAAGAACAACGTATCGATGACAAGAGTGGATCTACTCTCCCATAATATGTTACTTGCGTACCATTCTGCCGAAGGCAAGCGGGGAACATGTACAGGTACTCCGGAGGAATGATAGAAAGTGGACTATTAAATTTCAAAAATTGTGATTGCTTTTTGATATCAGACACAATGTGAAACCCCACGAACTAAAAAGGATATAAAAAGACACCAGCTGTTCTCGTCTCTCTCTCTCTCTCTCTCTCTCTCTCTTTCCATATCGATCAAGAAACCAGCATACAGATCGACCGAAACGAGAAAAGAAAACACAGCACTGAGCCTCCACGTTTTCTCTCGAAGCTCGAAACGCCTACCCAAGAGCAAGGAACACTGAAAGAAGAAAAAGGGGATATTCACCAGGAATCTCATCGAATTCAAAGAAATGCCCACGTTCGTGCCGTCGCTGTCATGGAGAAAAGCAAGCAAGAACTGTGGGTTTAGGGAAGCTTCCACCACGTCCGTGTACGCGTACAACTACCGCCCCCGCTACAAGCACGTGTACGACGCGTCGCTGCGTCCGGCGGCGGGAATTCTGCGTGGCCGTCGCCACGGGCCTGACTTCTTGCAAGCAGGACCAGGAAGGATACCTCACCACAGTTCGCAGTCTTGTGCAGGAGCTGTTATGCGGCGCGCACGACCTTCATGGCACAGGCGCGACGGGCTGGCCCCAGGTTCGGATTTGTCGCATGCAAAGCGTGCCGAGCTATGGCTCCACGACTGGGACCTTATGTACCGTCACGGTATGCTATGATACTAAAATCGCTTGCGAAACGGGTAGGCAGCGGTATCGGGCTCGTGTGAATTGACGGCCTGGGGTTTGAGTCGAGGTGATGACAGGACTGGACACTGAGAATGGCATCAAGAAGTGAGTCGAATTAGGCTTGATAAGTGTTTTCAAAATGTTCTATGTTTATATACAACTGATTATTTTCCATAGTTTTTTTGTATTACCGTCGGTAGTCTGTAACACGGGATGATACTTTTCACCTGAGGTCTTTAGAAATAGTTTACTTGAAAATGCTGATTTTTAATAGGCCAAAAACGCGAAGAAAAGCTATTCAATCGAATTTATTAAAGTCTGATTAGCCCGAAAAACTACTCATATCTCCCATCTTTAATTTAAAAAAATCGTGTACAGACGACGTACAAACGACTGACTTGGACAGATATTCTAATTAAATGTAACTCACGTCGCTAATCGTCTACGATGTTCGCACCATCTTCTCGACTTTTCTATTACCGTATACGTGTATTCAAAATCTTCCGGGCTTATTCCGTCCATATCCTGTATTAATTGAATAATATTCGGTCACACATCAAAGAATAGTATTCTCATATATGACGATTGCATGTGTCGATCATTTAAGAAAAACAATACATTACATCAAAGTAGATTTTCAGTTATAAAAAATGAAGTGATAAATATATTGTATAGCTTTATATATGATTCGGAATAGTGGAATGCTCAAATAGCACAGTCGCTAAACAGTTTTTTGAGCGGGAATCACAGGGTAGTGAAGCCCGTTCACCGCAGAGGTTGAATGGTTCGACAGGGATTGCCTGTGGATGCGAAGTTGAGCAGAACTTTGTGTTGTTAATCGTGGTGTCTTTAATTTAGTAAATGTTTTTATACTTTAACGTCTCGCCATCAGCAAGATGTTAGAGTACATAAACACTAATTTTCATCACAGGGATTAACTAGCTTCCCTACGATTGAGGAAAGCCAACCTTTGGTATTAACTTCCCCTCGTGACTTAGATTATCTACCCACATGGCATCAACGTTAATAGGACTTAATGCGTGGAATTAATGGTCCTAAGCGTAACCATGTCAATCTTAAAGGAAGCAGCCGTTTGAGTTCCTGACTTGATATTCTTCATGGAAAACAATATCACAGAAGGGTAATGCTCATAACTCTGTAAAAATTATAGTGTATTAATTGTAAAATTGAACCTTTTTCTGTACTTCCTTTTCTACTTTCAACATCAAAAAATGGGAAGAGAAATCGCACTAATGGCATCAAATATATCACTTATGGGTGTAGAAAATGTTAGTATCCTACCTTACAAAACTTTAAAACGCCGTTGCAAAGAACAGGTA
>JAVCKV010563486.1:0-13385 GCA_032274145.1 Herpochondria borealis | reverse complement strand
AAACTCACTATAAAAATTAGTGAGTTTTCTCTTTTTTTAGCGCTACGACCATATTCCTGACGAATACACAGACCATTAAGAAAACATAGGAATTTTATCCAGTTGTTTTTTTAGCCTTTGTGTATCAACACTCAAATATATCTTTGTCGTATCAATTTTAGAATGACCTAGAAATTGAGAAATATTATAAATATCAAAATTATTCCTCACTAGCTCAGTGGCAAAAGTATGTCTCAACTGGTGCCATGTGAAATGAAACCGAACACACTCCTTCATGTCGCGGAGTGCAGTTCGTATTTGGGAGAGAGGAAAATATTGAAGGGGTCAGATGGGTCCTTTCGGCTTTATTAGTTCAGGGAATAAATCCCGGGGTAGACAGCAGCGTGGAAGAAGCAGTATTTTTGAGTTATTTCATCAGGTCGTTAACGCCGAAGTAATCGCCAAGGTACGGAACAGAATGGGTGGCGTAGCGGAATTTTTCAGGCACTTGTCGTCGAACCTGCGGTCTTGTTTGGAAACAAAGCGTTGTTGATGTTCTAGTTTTTTGTACTTGATGGTGACCATTTTTAAATTATTTGATTGCGCATTGAAGCTTAAATGCCCAAAAAAACGCACGGGGTAGCGCGGTAAATATTTGTAGAGCGGATCCTTGCGCGCACTTTTCCAAATGGAAAAAAATTCTTTAAAAATATGCTGAGAAACGCCTTGATGTAAAACTGTTAAGAAAACAGTCAAATCAGTCTTGGTTATAGTGTTGAAGGTTCGATACTCACCGATTTTCATTGGCGATTGCTACATCCCAAAAGGATTTAATTAGATCTTGCTAGACTTACACAAACGAAGTAATGAATGCTCTTTATTCGGAACTGCCTTTCGAGTAAGTGCATCAGCTGGACTCTGCTCACCTGGAAACCAACCAATTGTCAAAAGATTACAATGCAGCTTCTCGTCGCGCTGAAATTTCTTTTGCAGCCTCTTTCCCAAAGTTGCAACTGATTTTGCAACACAATTGAATGTGGTCTTTGAGTCCACATATGCGCCGGTAGGTATGTGTCTGCCCAAAAGCTCTCGCAAAATGTGGCGAATAACTTATGCGCTTTCGTAGCCTTTCAAAAGGGAGAGTAATTCTGGAGTGATGGGTATTTTAGAAAACAAGACCGTTACAGTACTGCGATCTCATTGCATTTAACCACTGCACATAATCACAGAAGCCAAACACACTGCGTGGTAGTTTAATTTCGAACGATGAACAGCTTAGTAGTTCCACAGCGAAGACTGAGTTGTACCAACTGCGAATAAACTTGAAACAAGGCTGCATGGAGACCCTTATCATGGCAATAGACTCCATCCACATAGGCGAAGGATTTCATGCGGCGATTGACCGTTTCATGTCTCGCCCTCGTCATTCGCGACATCCATATAAACGTATCACGCGTCAAGACTCTCGCAGCCCTGTAACCTTTGTCCCCAACCACACTTTCACCATGAAGCAAAAGGGTGGGGAAACAACTTGAAAAAATGACCGATCATTGTACTTGCTGCATGCAAAGGGCCCGTTAACCCAGCATATATCACCCGTAAAATCAACTTCCGGTTGAAATGCGACGGTTCCAAGATGAGGCAGTCAGTTCGGTCGACGGAAAGAAATAAAGATTCAATTAACCGAGAGGAAAGTCGAGAAGAAAGTTGTATCATTTGCAATGGTTTGCATTAAGATGGGTTTCTGAACATTTCCTACCATTGATACATTAAAAATGTTTCTGATTAATCGACAAAAGAAGTGTGGTATGGTGGGATTTAAAACAGTATCTCCACACACAACACACAGGGCGAAAAGTAGTAGAGTGAGATTGCCTTTCAGAAACCTTTTCAAGGTAATATTGGCGGTCGGATGGAGGTGTTCGTCGCGTGGTAGTCGCGATGTGTCAAAACGCTTGTGACGCGCCTTTAAGGGAAGGAAATGCAGGGGAGACAAAAATAAAGACAACTGCGGACTTCTAACCCTTGCAAATGGGGATTTGAAGTAGTTGAGAGCTTGGTTTGTGTGGATGAACCGGGTTTAATGGTAGAAGAGTGCATGTAGGTCCTTCATCTTACCATTCATACCTCATTTATAACTCGGAAAGACCAGTTACTGCGCGTATTTATCGCATAACAGTCGAGATCTCACGCGGAGGTGAGTTAAGCACCTGAGAAAAATTGAAGTTTCTAAAAATGTCTAAACATAGCCACGAAAACCGGGCTTCTGGTAAAGGCTCTAGTAGACCTCTAAATTACTAAGCATTACTAAAAGTTCTAGTCCACACAGTACACAGAATAGTAACCACAGTAGTACTGTATGAAATACTGTGCGCAACACATGGCACGTACAGTGACCATAGAACTAAACGGCAACCGGTGTGTCACTGACAATTGTCGGTGGAGAGGGGGATATAAACCTGCACAGTTCGAAGGACTTTTGCCAATATCATACGGAGCTACAAATTAATGACGCGTATTAACCGTCGCGTAGCGCTCCACCAGACTTCTACCAGCTTCAACTCAACCGAAACTTCGACACAAAAACATGCTACATAAAATCTTAAAAAACAGTACACAATCCGACACGGTCGCGTACCACGGGCTCTAAATACGCACTGTATTCTGGAATCACTTTGAAATATTGCGGTTATTTTTCAGGCAGGTCACACCGGCGTGCGCGCAAGTGACGCTAGGTCACTCACGCGACGACGGCGAGCGGGGACAGTAATTAACGGCCCTCGCCACCTACCTGCTACCGCGCTGACCCCTGGCAGTTAATCGCTTCTTTTGAAGCTATCTACCGGTAAACAAGAGCGTGGCGGCTTGACGCGATATCCCCTTGGGTCCCACCCTAAGAAATGAGCGAGCCAACTACAGGTCTGCCAGGAGAAAACGACCAACCTTCCCATATTTAGGCCTTTACTTTTGATGCCTCCACCCGTGCCGCGATCCAAGAACTCATAGGGCAGGGCGTCGTCGCAGCGCTAAAAAAACAGAAAACGACGCATCAACAGCGTCCGGGGGAAGCCAAAGCTAGAGAGGGGCCCGACCCGCCGCTGAGCAGAGGGCTGAGGGCGCGCCAGATACCACCGAAGCTCCCGAGGTCACTAATTCGCCTGAGAGAGGGCCCGGATCAGGGCGAGAGGCAAAAAAATACCGCTGCCGCCGAAAAGGACAAAGAAGGCCTAAAGGAAGAAGAGTACTCGGAAGAAGAGTCCGGGGAAGACGAAAAAGACCGTGAAAACTTCGGTGGAGCCCAGCCGTCCGTCCTCTTAAAACGCTGGCACAAACGCCACCGAAGCTCGCAGATCGCTCTACGGTTTGAAGTCTCCGCCTGCTTCACGACGATCTACCCCGTCGGGTTCCAGCCCGAATCAGTCGAGCATTTTAGAAACTTCGGTACCCGGAGCGGGGCGTCTCTCGGGAGAGCAAGTGAGGCCGCCAGCCTCTACTCTACCGCGGAATATATGTGTATCATCAACAACAGCCTCACGGAATCCATTGGGGTTCTCGCCGCTAAGCCGACCATAGAGCACGACCTCGAGGGACCGCTCGTTGAGGTACTTGGAAAGTTCTCTAACGCCCAAGTCGCCATCCAAGGCGTACACGAGCTCATGGCTGGCCGCTACGAAGTCCTCTGTGGGCGACAGAGAGCCTCTGTAATCACCGACCCGGACCTGCTCGAGACATTTATTGACCAGTCTGCCGCCTACAGCTCTATCGGCCGTTTGGCGTATCGGCAGAAAACGTTTCAGGCCATACGCTCCGTCGCGCAACGCGCCGGCAAAAAGGCTGTCTCAAGGGCCTCTGGAAGCCAGAGAAAGTCTCCCCATTGCGCTGCATCAGGAGGCGCACCCCGAGTCCCAAACCCCGTCACCCCCTTTACTGCTGCTGCTGCCAGGGAAGAAAGAGGAGGAGGGGGAGGAAGGGGAAGAGGTAGAGGACGCGGTCGTGTCTAGCCCCCGTAATGAAACCTAAACAGCCGCCGTTTCAGCAATTTGGGGCGTCCCACGAGGCATGGTTGAACATTGGGGCGACACCATGGCAAGTGAGGCAGCTTCGTTACGACCTGCAGCTGCCATGGACGCACCCCCAATGTACCGCCACACATCGGGCTACAAGCTGGAAGCCAAGCACCACCACTTCGCCTTAAAGGAGGCGCAGCGGTGGCTCGAGCCTGGTATTGCGCGCCGAGCAACCGCCGAGGAATGGAAGAGGGTAGTCCGGCTCGGGAGCGTGTCGTAGGGGTTTTTGAATAGCAGCGCCGGAAAGCTGCGGCTAGTCATCGATTACTGGACAGTCAAAGAATGCCTCGAGAATCATACTTTCTGGACGGACCATCTCAGCGACCTGGCGGCTGTGCTGAAACCGAACAACGCGCTTTTCAATGCCGACATAATCGACGCGTACTACCACCTCCGCATCAGGATCTGCGACCGCGAACGCCTCGCGTTTATGGTGGAGGGAGTCGTCTGCATTCCGCTCTGCCTGAACTTCGGGCTGTCCGTCGCACCCTGGTTCTTCACCAAGGCAATGCAGCCCGTGTTAGCGCATCTACGCTCGCAGGGGCATCGCGTTTTTACCTATCTGGACGACTTTTTCGGGGCCCCGAGAAGCAGCAGGCGGCAGGGCGCAAACGCAGAAGATACAAGGCGCCTGGGAGAGGAAATTCAGTCGCTCTTCGGGGGGCTCGGTCTGTTGCTGCACCTGCGCGAGTGCGACTTGTCCGGAAGCAGGCGATTGGAAATCCTCGGCATATTGGTCGACACAGAGAAGTCCCTCTTCCTGCTCAGCGCCGCGAAGCTGGGCAAGGTGGAGCTCTAAGCTCGACGCTTGCTGCGCTATGCAGCGCAGCATCGGTGCTACGCACGCGTCACGGATATCAGGCGCTTCGCCGGACTGGGAAACTCTGTGACCCCTGCAGTCGTGGATGTGCGACTGCGGCTGCGCGAGCTGTTCGACTCCTGCAAGGCTCCGCCACTGGACAGGGCGCAGCTCAGGCCGGACCTTCACGCGTCACAAAGCGTGATATCACCGGTAAAATTTCACACATTATGCGTTACGGGCCAATTGGAGCCCGCCATGACACGTCACGTCACACCAGACGTCACATGTCCTGCGAGCAGGACATTCTTTACGCGAGGGGAAGCAGGCGTTTGTCGCAAGCAGCGGTGCGAGATCTACAATGGTGGGACAGCCTGAGCGACAAAAGCTACGTCGGGCAGGCACTGTGGTCCACCGTGGATGCAGTAGTCTTTACCGACGCGAGCATGTCGGGGTTGGGAGCCGCGTGGAATGGGCGGGTACCGGCCTCGGGCTTCTTCGATGCCCAGCACGAGGGCGCGCACATCAAAGAGCTCGAGCTCCTCGCGGGGCTCTACGCCCTGCGCAGCTTCGTCAAGCACGCTCGACACCGTGCCGTCCGACTCGTCACGTACTCGAAGATTACATAGCACGTCGTGCGCAATATGAAATCGCGCTCTCCCCGCCTCCTAGCCCGCCTGCGCGAGCTCCGCGCGCTCTGCGAGACAGAGGGGGTCACGATATCGACGCAACACATCCTTTCGGTGCTCAACACTTAGGCCGAACGGCTGTCGCGCTTCCGCGACACTCACGTCTGGACCCTGCCATTTACCGCCGCCTTACTACTGCAGCAAAATTTCGCCCGTCGCCTTCACGTTTGCGACGGAAAAGGGCTCCCCTCGCACGTCCCACCGTACCAGGGGCCCTTGGTGCTACCGCGCCCAGCGCTTCTGCCTGTCGGGGCGCTGTTCCTTCGAGGCGAAGGCCGGGGCGTTCTCATCGGCCCGGCCTGGTGGGGGCAGAGCTGCTACGCGCAAGCAGTCGCGCACAGCGCTCAAGCGCACAATATACCGCGTGCACTGTCCCCTCCATGGCCGAGCGTCGCGATAGACTGCGTGCCGCCTCTGGGAAAAGAAAGGGGCGCGTGCGGCAAACCGCTTGCTCCCCAACGCGCTAGGGTCGGATACAGCAGCTCTGCTGCTCTGTTCTGCGTACCTTTCCTCGACACAAGGCAACTATCAACGCCTGTGGGAGCTGTTAGTGACATGCTGCATTCACAACTGGCTCGCAGCGGCCCCTGCTACGCCCGCGACGATCTTTGCCTATCTTGGCTACATTTTAGAGCGTGGGACGGTCCGCGGAGGGTCCATACGCTCCTACCTTGCTGTCATCGGGGCTAAGCATCAAACATTGGGTCTTCCGGACTCCACAGCTGATGCGCAAGTAGCAAAAACCCGCCGAGGATACCGCGCTCGCGATTCGCACAGAGCTAGCGGGCCTCTGCAACGTTCTGCACCGTTACCAGCTTCCATAGCTGGGCACTCCTTTTCGGTGGTCCTTGCAGCAACTGCAACTGGGGAACTTCGCCGCTTTGGGCTGCTAGCGCTGACGTTTCTACTGTGCTCCCGCCCGGGGAGCATGCGCGAACTGCAGCTACAAGACCTCGACTTTACCTCTTCGCCAGGCGCAGTCGGGTCCAGATGCGCCGCAGTAAGTACTCCGAAACTGGGGTCCTTCCCCGCATCGCGATTCGAGTCTCTATCTCAGTGGACGACGACCCCATCGGGCTGTTATTTCGTCGGCTCGCAGATACCGCTGCCCCGTCCGGATAACTTTTCCCTGATCGTGGCTCTTCGCGGCAGAAGGCCGCACCCGCATCAAAACATTCTGCCGCAGTTTCTGCCGCGCTCGCCGCTACTGGGGCCCTCGCCCCGGTGGGGCTCAAGTTTACTCCGTGCTCTCTCAGGAGCAGGGGTAATTTTTTTAGCCTATGCGGTGGGCCTTCGAACTGCTACCAATATTACTAAGAACTACAGTAGCCCTTTCTGTAGTCAATACTGCAGATAGGCAAGAGCTCTCAGTAGCCAACACCGTGCCCTACTCTGGCAGGCCAAAATTCGAAAAATCTCGAGCCGACCCGCTTCAACAGCAGCTCCATACATAAAATCGGTGCCATCTGCTGGAGAAACAGCTGGTACCATTGCAAAAACAGCTACAATCTGGCTGGTTCAGAGATTAAACAGTCCCTCGTCGTGGGGAAACAACTACCGCCACTCAAGGAGGAGACAGAGGAAAAATGCACCTGATGTCGCTCCCACGCGACTACCAGCTGTACCAGAGGCCGACCCCTCTGGAGCCGACAAAACAATCCAGTTGACCTCCATCGGCCCATAGTTATTATCAGCGCCAGTAGGCTGAGACGCAATAGAGACGGCCCAGTAGCGGCCGTAATAAACTCATACAGAGCTAATGATCTTCCCACAATGAGTTAATAGCCAGCGATCTCCCCCGCATTCGCGCGCACCAATGGTCGCGTTTTTGTCGCCATGTCCCGCCTAGCGGCGACGGGCTCAAGAAATAGTATCACGACAGGCAAAGCCCTTCCGGGCTTGTTCACCGATTTGATAAATCGCATCCAGACAAGAGAGAACCCAATCCAAAAGGTCTCCGTGTATAAACCTTTTTTGGACCCAAAGATACGAGATCTATGGTCATTTATTCTCTCGGTCTGTCTACCATGCCCGTCGCGAGGAATGAAGAAACCCTTACTGGCGAGCACAGACAAAGTCTCCGGGTCAATGGTAAATAAATCACTCTGCCTGAAGACGAAAGTCCTGTCCGTCCAGTCCGGCTTCAAGTATCACAACGCGGACTGACACTTCGACCACCGCAGCGCGTCTAAAAAGGGAAGCAACTCGCGTAGATCGCCGACTACGATGCCACCGCAATCAGCTAACATATAACCGAGACTATTCCTGTAGATGTCGTCGCGGATTCATTCGGTTATCCATTACAGTCGCCCTATGCGGGCTTGTATAGGAAGATCCTTTCAGACCTCCACCGCCCACTCAGTGCAAAAAAATCACCAGGTATGGTACAGTGGATCTTTCAGCAGACGGCTTTCTACATTGGCCATGGAGCCCGCGCGTAAAATGTAGAGGACCGCTAGTACATCCCACTAGGCCATATAAGGCGATAACAGCCTACTTAGAACTTTCATTGTATGCACTTGATCTCCTGGCAGTGTCCTAAGATCAAATACCCAGTTCTTTGGTGCTCCTTCCTCTAGCTAGAAGGCGTGCACCCACAGCAGAATCTTTTACGTTGAATCTGGCTTACACGGGTCACTTGGCCCCTAGTTCAACGCCATTTACAGCATACCTCGGCGCGACGGCGCGAAGATAGTACCACTGAAACACAACAGATCCCCGTATGCCTTGTTTGAGTCTTTGAAGCCCTCCAAGTGGAGCAAATTGTAAAAATCGTTTATGTACTGAAGATCATGTCCCCAGCGAATGCACGACATGTCAAAATAGTACGCAGCAGGCACGTGATCTATGTAAGTAATTCTACGAAACTGGATGTACACCTAAGCTGCG
This sequence comes from Herpochondria borealis, assembly GCA_032274145.1. NCBI lineage: Eukaryota > Rhodophyta > Florideophyceae > Ceramiales > Ceramiaceae > Herpochondria > Herpochondria borealis. The sequence continues at coordinate 4,962 of JAVCKV010563486.1, read as the reverse complement.
AACGCTCGCTGACTCCATTGAGACTGATGAACAGCCGGCTAGCGACAGTCTGTGCGTGCGGCCTATTCAAAGGAATCACTCACATGGGCTGGTACTTGACCTCTTCCGAGGTTGTTCAGTTTGAAGAAACGCTCGCTACATCCCGGCTCGGTGAGAGGACGAGGATGCGGCATCTCCGGTAATGAAAGTAGAAGAGGACAAAGAGGTTAGAACTTGTTGGGAACGGTTGAGCAATGCTCTTGACCGTTGCAACTCTAACTTGCCCTCCTCTCCCCTTTCAACTCCGTTAAGCCCCCTTCCCCATCCACTCTACACTCTGCCCACCCGCAACCTCTCAAAAATGACGCCACAGAATACAACCACTCTGACCCTCCTGCCATGCCATCGCAACGCGCGCAAACCCGCGTCATTGCGCCGCCGCTTTGTTCCCCCTGCCAATTCTAGCGCTCACACTTCTCACGATCAAGATCACGCTTTTGATCCCTACTATGGCCACGGCCGTCCACTGTGAGACCGCACATCGCACTACGCTCAGCCATCACATCTACCACAATCACCACAACCACCGCAGCGGCGGGCACGGACATCATGGCCGTCATTCTCGTACCCCTCTTGCTTGCTAGTCACGTTGCAAACCTATGCAAAAGCATCGAGTTGTCCTGGACCGACTCTGCGATATGCGAAAGTACCGCATTGTGCGGTGTAGGCATTCTAACTGCCACGGCCATCTCGCTTCGTACGTTGCGTGCTGCCCATCAAATCGTAAAAGCGGGAACAGCAGTTTTAGCACAGAAGGTGAGGTCAGGCGTGGGCTGCATGACATTGAAATGTACGGGGAGGGAGCGATGGGAGGAGCAAGGAAAAGAGAAATTCCAGGAAGAACCCCGAGACGCACGCCAAGGAGCACATAAAGGCCGACAAGAACTGTCGGGCACGGTACGGGTCTTATCGTGGTCGTGGTTATGTTTTGTACTCCACGGTCTTTTACGGCGAAAACTACGGTGCGCATAGCATGTTTAAAATGGATTCAATGGAGCAAGCCAAAAAGCACGGTAAGAGACATATCGAGAAGCATGTTGAAAAAACGAAAAGTAAAACAAGAAGCACTCCAAGAAGCACGCCAAGTACTATTTCAAAATGCATGACGTGTGGTACGCAATTTCTGCTGGTGCGCTGAGCCGTGCAAAAAGTCGAGCAAATCTGGAAGTGGTTCCAAGTTGTTTGTGTGAGATGGACTGGGCACCCGGATAGTGGGAGCGCGGACAGTTGCACAGATCCTTTCGCATTTAGAAAAGGGAGCAGTTGTGAGTGGTTTGCTTCTTCGTAGCCTTGAAACCATTTTCGCCCGGAAAATACAAATGTCGTTCTCGTTTTTGCACCGATCGCGGGCTGGTCTCTTCAATGGTCGTGGTTGCTACTACTCGGTATGAAGCATATTCAATTCGAGTTTGTTTATCGTTTTCGTCTTTTATCTTGGCATGCAGACTGCCAGAAAATTGCGATTACAACAGTTTCATCTGCTCCAAAGCCTAGAATGAAATTAACATTCTACTCGTCTCTTATCGCCCTCTCCTTCCGAAAAACTACAAACTTCATTGGCCTTCACCCGATGACTCCACTTCTTTGTCTTTGAAGAAACGTCATTGAAAATGTTTCTTCTAATAGAACTGATTATCTTTAGTTTAATATTTTCAAGAAAACCAATCAGTAACCATTTTTATCGAAGAATTGATGCATATGTCACTCTCCACGGTAAAGCGCATTTTTTATTTCTTGGCAAGTCTGCTGAACTTAAATACCAGAAGGTTTACGATATGTAAACCCCTTCAATCATTTTCAGTGTAGTATCGAACCAAATTTTCTATTGCGGCGGCAGATGCAGGAGACAATTGTTTTTATAGGAATTACTTTGATATATTGGACATATCTGGCACTGTAAGGACTCGAGACCGATGGATTTTAAAGGCTATAACTTCGGCTGCATGCTAAGCCATTCCAATCTCTCGCGATCCACAGACAGCTGGAACGGACCTCTACGCCGACATAAGTCAAGGAGCCTCTTTTCCACGCCATCACCCATGGTAGTTGGCAAGGGGATCCGACCTTCTCGGTGGACGGAATTCCGGCTGATTAATTGCGTCGCTTATCGCAAGTAGACAACATAAGAGAATAGAAAGGACGGCAGTCTAAACCTAATAGAGGCATCGCATCGCATCAGTAAACCGACCTTTTCTGGATTACTTTTTATTCAATAACAAGTGTGCGACAAGTTCGGCACTTTAGAAATATACTTTTTTATAGAGTCCGAAATCAGACAAAGGCTATTGTCGGGGAAGATGGTCGTGTTGCCAGAATTAAGCACCACGGGGAGGCTCACAACGATTATTGCAGATAATACAGTGATCTTAAACTGCAAAACCTCAGTGGTACAAGTTGAATCATCAAAATTGTTCGACATAAGTTGTGTAAATGTCTAGAAATGTCTTGAAGAGTGGAGAGTGATGGAAATGATTACACAGTTGAACAACTTAAATTATTAATCAAATGTGATATCAATTAATCTTAAATATAAATACAGAAGATAAACAAGTATATGATTTACAAAGTATCAACTTACTAACGTAACATAACAACATAGCAACGTAACAAAGTAACAACGTAACAACGCAACAACGTAACAACGTAACAACGCAACAACGTAACAACTTAAAACTTTACTACCATAATATTTTACTATCTAAAAAGAAGTAGAACTGATTATTTAAATACCACAGTAATAAATAAAAATTTCAATAAACAAAAATAAACTGAAAATCAAGATTATTAGTAATCAATACTCAAAAAATATTTAAAAATATATGTAAAACACCGAAACAGTTCAAACATTCTAAATGCGGTCATAGACATGTATTTGGAGTTTTATTGCGTTTAATGTCGCTGGACATTTATATCCAACAAAATTTAATGTACTTAAATGTAGAAAGGATACACCTCATAAGAACAAGAGAAAGTAAGAAGTTAGAGTTGAAGAAAATCGAAAGCAATTGAAACTTTACTAGCTATGCGATGAGAAAGTTACACTCCTAAGTTAGGAGATAATCCAAAAATATTTTAAAAGATTCCAATAATTAAAATTTATTTTTGAAAGCATGTGACGATAGTAAGAATTGATTGAATTTTGTTCATTTAATTTTAAGTTATAGGTTACAAAATTTTCTTTTATACTAAACTACCCATAAGACTTAACAAATTCATTTAGTAAAAGTAAAACTATTTTCATCAATCGTTGGATTCAATTTCAACAATAATCATTCCTACTTCATTTTGAATAATTCTTTGCTTTCGCATTATCATATAATTTTTAAGTATTGATACTGATAAAGGAAACATTTGCATGTTTTTGCAATCACATACGATATTTTACTAACAATTCAATGGTTACGTTTTTGATGAAATGATTATTTTTTGTGGAAAGTCGTGGGGGTTTATTCTTTTCATTTTTATTCTTAATAAAAATATTTAACGAGTTCAGTAATTTAATTGTGCAGAATATATTTAATTTATATTTTCAGTTATTTGTTCCTAGATTTCTTTTTCCCGGTTTGTAATTCCATTTCTATAGAGTACTGATTACATGCTCAACGGATTATCGCCTCTCCTCGAACACGACACAGCTGCATTATTAGTATAGAATATGTACTAGTAGCGATAGCAGGATAACTAATTCCTGGCACCTTGACCATTTGAGGTAAGATCAGCTGCGCATTACTTCGTGGGAAAATCCCAACACTAACACCTTGGTTGAATATAAAGGACAAGTATCGTAATCAGGCGACAAGAAGGACTTGCCAAAAATAATTATCCGTATTGCATCAACTCATCTCCATTCACTAAAATCATACCTCTTTTGAAAGAATATATGGCTGTTCAAACCACACGCGGAACTCACGAAATCTGCTTGGTAATTCTTGTTAGACTATCTACACGCTTGGAAAATTGATAACCCATTTGCACATGTTCTAGATCCTAAGTGTTCCCACGATATTGCTATCTTTGTCAGTCAAACCGGGTCCTAGATTGACCAGTAACACTTTATCGGCTACGCTCGTCGCGTACAACCTGACGCTGACGTCACCCTGTACCTTAGAGTGACTAACGAGTACCATTCCCGCCGGTAGACTAAGCGTTGGTTAAGCCAGATGACTTTTACTGTAGCTTGTTCATCATTGATTGTCATGCCCTTTTCTTTCTCCTACACTATTGCTACTCTGACCTAGCATTACAACCGAAACGAACTCGCAGGCGTTCGTCTGTACACCCGAGAGACTATGCGACGAGGAATGCGAACGAAGAACGGTGGAATGACGGCCGGGTAGGATCACCAAGTCCTGATGAAAATAAGTGATCAGTTCCAAACGGACGTACTGCGTGAGTGGGTGCGCAGCCCCGTGCGTATGCTCCAGACAGTCTCGCTGTATCGTATAACGTCCTACGTCCTGCTGATAAAGTATATTGACAATCGTTGGTACAAAACTAGGTCTATAAAATTGTTAGACAAGAACTTAATTGCTACGCAACTCTGAAAAATCACGGAAACCAAATGCTCTTCTGCTTTATTGCACACTGAACTCAACCGCTTATACTGCTGTGCCCTGCTACTTCGCACAGATCTATTGATGCTGTTGGGCCATGGTCAACTTGGCGATTGGATGCAGAGTACGGACGACGCATACATACGCACCTCGCAAGTATCAAATATTCCGAGGAAAGCAATTTTTTTATTATTGAAGTATGAAAATTTCTAACGTAACGCACCCTAGCTAGGCTTTCATGTAGCTCCACTTTTGCTGCCGCAAAAGTCCGTACTTGTTGACAGTAGCAGCGCTGTTGCTTTTTCCGGCCCAAGTGAACCACTAGGTCGCCATCTTGGCGCACGATCAGTGTGTGTGCGAGATATGATTC
>JAVCKV010563464.1:0-10710 GCA_032274145.1 Herpochondria borealis | reverse complement strand
CTTTTTGTTCACTAGATGCTCTCAGCGGTTCCTGTAAGTACTGTGGCGCCTGGGATATGATTTTTAACAGCACCTGGCCCCGGTCGCGGGTCGTCTGGAGCGTCCTGGACGGTTCCAGGACTTGTTTGGTTTCTTCGCCTGGTCCAGCACATCTTTTTACGGAACGGTTCGGGACGATTCGGCAATATCCGGTACGTTCTAGTAGGCTTCAACCTGTAAGGCCGCCGTACCACCTGGCATATTTTTATTGATTGACCGGACGGAGCGCCCAGTGGCGGACCCTTCGCAGTCATTATGGACGGGGAGACTGGAGTGGCCTATGGTACACCCGGCGCCTATTTTTTAGTGGCCGCCACGGAAAGGACGCCCGGTGGCGGCTCTGTATCGTACGTCCCCGGCTGCACGTTCGGCGTGCCCTGTGGCACCTCCTTGCGGCGCATTACCACATACATTGGGATGGCCTCTATGGATTCCCCGGGGGCCCTTCGCCTTTACTTAGGGGCTCATCCAGCTCCCGGGTGTCCGAATCGCCCTGGATGTGGTGTTTGTTTTCTGTTCGTTCGGGTCTTGATTTATCTTCCAATCAACTTGACGCCCGTGCGTGCTTGGCTCGAACGAATTGGAATAGCCTCTTGAATTCTAGGTCGGGAGATCGGTTGAAGTACAATAAATACAGCGGGAACTTGTATGTACCAACCGGACTGCGGTTAACAACGAAATTAATGGAGTCCTGCAAGCCACACAGCCGAGGACGTATGGAGAAGAATGATACTCGCCTCAACGTGCCTACCCTACAAGGGATCAGGGGGCCAGCGTGCAAGGATACCTGAGTACCCTTTTCAGTCCCTCGGCACCATTTGCTAAGTAGAAATGTACTGCCCCTGTGTCTTGCCACAGTAAGTGGTTAAATAATGTAGGTACAAACCAGCCTTATTTCGGGATGTTTCGCGATTCTGAGCGGGGTGACTGGCGAAACAAAATTTCGTAATCGCCTGAAATATTTCCCGCCGTTTGCGGGGACGCTAGGCGCGTGGCCGAACACGAGCGCAGTCGCGCTAGTGGCGGGAAAGGAGCGCTACGGGAGGCTCTAAGAGGGCCCGAACGCTCGCCTCGTCTTATTCAATTATGTTTCGATGCCCAGTCAGCCGCGGTTTCAATGGAAGCATCCCGAACCCGATGGCGGGACACTAATAAGGCGCCTACGGCGCCTGTTCCCCCAGTGTCCGGTGGAAGGGTACGGGTGGTGTGGCACTTCCGTCAGTATGGAACAGTTTAGTACCGGTAATAGTGACGGTTGTACGCCTGTGCCTACCGCAGCCCACCGAACGAGGGTGCGCGTGTTCCGTGACACCTGGTGTTCGCATAGCAGTTTTCAAAAGGAGCTTCAGGCGCCTTGAGGAGAGGTGTGGTGGATTCTCTATCAGCGCAAGATCCAGGAAGAAGCGCCGTAGGTGCCTCGTATGCATCTTCCACTTTGGCTAGCACACAGTTCCACATCTCAAGCCAAGAAGTCGTCCTCATCCATTATCTTAGCCATAGAAAAGTCTGCGTCCCCATCTAACTGAATCGCGCGTGTAGTCGCGAAGTCAAAGGATTATTATTTTCGCACGGTGGCGATGTTTGGGTTTTCTGCCTGCAACGCCTGTTAAAAATATTCACCACAACCGTGCTTCCCTTTCAGGCTCCCGCATCAAAATGAAACCGCCGGCTCCCCAGTGGTGAGGTGAATTTCGTGCCTGTAGGCATTAATCACACACCTCTACCACGGGAAAACATGACAACGCACATTACAACAACCGCGTATGAATGACGCACAAAATGCCGCTACTCCATATTTTACTACCAAGCGCCTGTTTTCATTGAGCCTGCTAGAGTGCGAAGCCGGAGAGATAAGGATAGGGAGAGATAAGGAGATGGAGAGAAGGCACGAGGGGAGTGTGGCGCCTCGAGGCGCGACTTAGTTTCCAAGCCCACCGTCGCCTACCCATCCAAAAAAAGAAAACGCAAAGGGAACCCCACTCCACATCCCGCAGTACTAATTGTGTCGCACAAGGTAAGCAGCCTCGTGCGCTAAATGTAGATGAACTTCGCGCCGAGGGCGCGAATCCCAACCTCCTCGACCGAGCGTACCTTGATCGTTTTTATTGACTCCCGGTTGTTTTAGCCTGTTCTTTTGGCTACTAAGGCGCTAAAAGCGTCTATTCCCGTGCATTACTGCGGGCCACACCACCACAAGAAACTAAAAATGAAGGAGGTCGCACAGAAGGCGCAAATCGGGAAAAGCATGGTCTCTTCGCAAAGCTGCACATTTCCTTGCTCCTTGTCGCGACACCGGTTTCTCGGGTAGTAAACCAGGCGCCGAAGGCGCCTGTTCCTCACGCCAATGGGTCTCCATGTTCGCTTTCGTTTATTGCACCGCCAGCACGGTATTAATGAACCGCATCGCAAAGTGCCCATAATTAAGTTTGGAAGCAGGACTCCGACTGTTGCACAGTCCAAGCTGTAGCGCCTTGTGAGACGTCGCGCAGAAGGCGTAACTAGAGGCTTACAGAAGGAGCGGAACAAGCGCAGAAGGATCCTGTGGTTTAGGTGACTAACTCGGGTGGAAGGCGCGACTGTAGAGCTTCTTATACATGAGGGGGGCACTTGTGCGTCCAGCTGAAGGTACTTCCACTGTCGGAAATCTACTGGAGCCGCAGATGGCCCACCAACTAACTTTCGGTATTGGCGTCCACAACGTGCGCAGTCTGATTAAGTCTTCTTCTTGATCAGCTCCAACCGGTTAAGCTTTGGTCTTCGCGTAACGTTGTCAGTTCTCATTGGCCGCTTGGAGGTTCCCATAACTCGGTATCCGCCGACGTGGTATTGGATAAATTGTGCAAGGGCGGACGAAACTAAGGTCGACTACCGGTACCCAAAGCGAGAGTGCATTTGGGAACCGACAGGCGAGCACAGCCAATAAACCACCTGGTGAAACTGTGTATGTACACTTCGCGCCTCGATGCGCGACTTCAGAGCGCACAGTACTAACTGTCGTTCGATGACTGATAAAACACGCATAATGCTTGATGAAATATTTATTATAATTATATTCATAAAGCATTAACCAGTTTTTACATACTTTTGGTTTTACTTCTTCAGTCGTATGGATTCCCGACGATGCGAAACATTTCGCGCCGTATGCACAACTTGGACGTTCAATGATTCTCTTGTTGGGAAGGAAAAATGGAAAGGAAAAACGTTGAGAGAGAACCCTGGCACGCCGGCCACCAAACCGACGATTGAAAAATGACCATGGATTCTTCCACCGCCCCAATTAAAGATTCGACGACCCCGAGGGCGCGTCAGAAGGAGGAGGAAGGAAGAGGACCTAAGCACGCGGCAAGGAAGTAGTCAGCGAAACCGTTGAGGTATTCCATGTACTCATGGTCAGAGACATAGGACTGAAGAATCCAGGAGGGATTATGAATGCACCACTTTGAGAAGATATGATCGTTTCAGTTGAAAATTTTATTTCCGGTAATCTGATACCGCGGGTAGTTGTTGGCTTGCTGCGTTACGATTGAAACATTACCGCACGATGCAGGCTGCCGACGTGCGGCGTCCAGGCGAGCAAAGTAACGCGAGACGGAATCTTCGGTACATCTTACAGACGGACCCATGATGCGGGATATCGATCACAATCCAACTTGAACTCGTTTATACTATCGTTCAATTTTGGATGAACCCAGATGCCCTTGAAGTGCCAAGAATCGCTAATGTTTTGGTTTTTGTCGGCCACATCTCGCGGCGTCCCCGAAAGGTTTGTGTCGTCGGTTGTACTTTCAACAAGCGTATGGGCTGTTGCACGAGTGAGGCGTTTCATTTTGAAGTGTTCAATGACATCGCCACGTTAAATTACGGCAGTTTTGTCATCCTCATTAACTGAAAGGACTCTGAACGAGCCGTTTACCTGGTGGGAAAAATTTCCCATTTCTTGTAATCCTCGTTGGTGTTGAGAAAGGGTGCGTCGTTAACCTTGAGCTCCCAAACCGGCCGGAGTCACTTCTACAACTTCACCTGGTACCACTTTTGGGTCTGCTTTGGACTTGCTTTCGTTTTTTCCAGTGGCCACCCAGAACCGCGGAACGTATTCCGCACGATCGAGCGACGTCACCTGAATACGTTTAAAAGGACGAGATCTTAATGTGATCTTGAAGTCGGTTGGCTGGCAAAAGAGTAAATTGTAAAAAGGGGTCATATTAATGGATCTGTGGGTGAAGTTGTTGTATGCATACAAAAACAATTCAACTGCACACATAAACATAAATCCGCCGGACGATCCTCAATTTAACAAAAAAGCATTTCCGTCAATGAACGGTGGAAGCTTTTAGAGGTTCTGATGATATTCGGGTGATACGTCGCCGTTTATAATTTTTAGACTTCCAAAAGCCGGCATATACCCCATAAGAAGGCCTAGACTATCTGCAAACCAGTATCAGACAAGATTACTCATGTCGGCCATGCTTGAAGGCCCACTCCCTAAAAAATTCATTAGAGACGTCCAACGCTTTGATACGCTTAAGTTAAACGACTTGAATCATCTTGGAAAACCTATCCGTGATTATGAGGATGATAGGGAACCACACTTGCGTAGTGCAAGAGGATCAAGGATTTACATGGCAAACTTGTCCAACCCAGTGGAGATAATGTCGCTGTATTGACGGAGCAGTGGTGGAACGGAACGGCGGTGGGGGCGTTTGAGGTGTGCATAATTTCTCCTGGCATGCGCTCTGCGAGCGCGTCCTTCCAGAAGAGGGAATAAAGTCCCACTGGAGTAGCGCGCTGTACGAGGCCTTGTTGCACGGCTATGCGTTAGAATGCGAGGATGATGAAGGGCTTTCGTTTCAATATGATCCAGATGAGTCAGTGTAGTACAACATGTCTAGATACGTACAATAAGAAGTCCTAAAATATGGGTTTTGGAAGCATTTTTAGAACACTACTAGAAATTGCACTGATATCCTCTACAGTAGTGTAGTGGATAATAATCCACTACACTACTGTAGAGGATATCACTACAAGTTCTAGTAGTTTTATAAGTGAATAATAATAACAGCGCGAAAGCTAATAAAAGACGACTGAGAGGATAGTAAGCCAGGTTTATAAGTCCTGCAGAACAGATCGGACGAGACTGTAGCGAAAAGGCCGCAAAGATGGGACATAGAGCGAAGGCGTGTAAGAAATGCGCTAAAAGGGGACACGAGACGGAGAGGCGAACGACGGTCGCAAATAGCGAGGAAAGAGGCCCACGACGGGCGCAAAAGGGGGTCGGAGGATAACAACGGTCTCAGAACGGGACAGGAGAGTATATAGGCTTCAAAGGGGACGATGGCGAACGACGGTCGCGAAAGACGGACGAGGGAGCACGACGCCCTCAAAAGAGAACAACTGGTGCCACCACAGCACACTTTTATAGATGCTCTGGGACGGGGGAACATGAAGTTTCAACGGAAGCACTGCGCTAATTCAGGCTGAACGAAGATGGGAAGGCAAGTAACTGTTTATTGTGCGCTCGAGTAGAGAGACAGAAACGCAGCTTATACTGCAAAATAAATTAACTATAGGTATCTTAGAGCGACTACCTTAGAGCACACTATATGGTTAACATATGGTTGTGACCTACCACCATATATTGTACTCAATACTATTAATGAATGTGAAAGAATTCATTCCACTACAGCCAGCTTAAATGACTTGCTTTGTCTGGTGGGTTGAGTAAAGAGGCCGCCGTGTGTGTCCCTACGTGCGTGTAGAATGCAGCTGCTAAATTGCGGAAAGCAACAAGTTGCGTCGGGTCACGTGACGATGTGCTCAACGCATGGTGTAGTTATTTCAAAGCAGCTTATTTTGGCCTCGCCGTCCCCAGCTTTCTCATCGTGGCTTTGAGCGACCATCACGCGGAGAGATACATGACATTGGTAAATGTTGTACAGATTTCTTAGGCGCATGGCGGCTTGTCGTATTTCTTTCTAATGTTGTTTGAAAACTCTGTCGGCTCCATAAGGTACAGGTTCACACTACGCATCAAACACTAAAATGGTTTCTATGCCTGACAGGAGGCACTGGCCGACTCGCTCGATGGAGATTCAAGCTGCTAGAATTATATTTTTCGTTCAAATATGTAAAGGGACGGTAAAGAATCTTGCTGACCCACATGTATGCAGCTAGAATTCGATCTTTGGTAGAAACAAAAAATAAAAAGGGACAAAACATCAGAGTTCTGACGCACTTTCTAGGTTCCCTACGGACGATGGGACAACGTTCCTGAAGGGCGAGCGCCTTCATTATTTCTTCTTTTTTTCAAAATAAAGAAGAAATATATCCGTTGTGAATTGCCCGCATTTTTTAAATCTCTGTATCCATAGTCGTGCCGTTCTGCACCCGTCGATCATTGTGCTTCACTGCCCTCTTCCTCCCTTCCTCCCAGTCTCCTTCCTTTCTACCGCCTTACCCCGCTTCCACAACACGAAAACGAGACTACCAGGTCGTGCCCCCTTGTTGATACCAACGAACCCCGCCCGTGCTTGGTCGCTGCCGCCCACGGCGTTCTTTTTCCTTTCCTTTTTTTCATATTCTTGCCTTGAATTTCTTCATCTGCCACCTTTCGCCTCCGATCCTCCGATCCTCCCCCACCCCGTTGGCCTTGCGCTTCTCAGCCCCCGTCGTCGCCCGTCGTCGCCTAGAACTACGCTCACCCACCTTTCGTCTGCTATTCCGATCGTTCTGAACCTAAGTACATACCTCTCGCATCTTCACGCCTTTGCATCGCTCAAGGTCTCGAGCCCCGCCGTGCCTCCCTATCCTTGTATCATTAACAGTATCTTGAAATCTCAAATTTCGACACACATCTCGAAGCCTACCCCCTTCTCCGCGAATACAACAACAAACGAACAAGAAACAAGAACCGCGCCAGAAATACCCGAAAACACTGCACTATTCTACCGATCTTCACCAACAACAACGCATACTCCAAATTAGTTACGCATTAACCCGCAAAATGGAAATAGCACACCCGAAACCACTTCCCAAAACACATCCACGTTCATCCTGTCGTTCTGAGCAGGGGGAAGGACAATTATCACACACACATACACACCCACACACACAAAAACACACACACACGCACTCACGCACGCACGCACGAACGCACACACACACATAACACAGAAACGCATCATCCGCTAATCATGTCCGCTCTAACAGATCAAGAGCTGGCCCTGGCCGTGAATCAAATAATGCAAAAGAGCTACCTTAGGAAAATCACCCTCCGCATCGACGTGACCATGCTCTGCAAAAAGTTTTCGCTCACCACAGAACAGCTCTCGAACCAGAAGATATTTGTTCGCAAAAGCATCCACGATTTCCTCGACATGATGTACGTCCCGATCGCAGACGCGCCGGACTCTACCGTGGAGGGATCGCGGATTTCGAACAAGCGGAAGGCGGGCCAGATCTCTGACGCCATTTCCCCGCCGTCCGGGCCTTCTGCGGGCGACTACGTGTCTGCGGACAACAACGCGGCGGTAGCGGTCGCTGCGCCGGTGGTTGCGACGATTCAAAAGCACTTCGTCAAACTCACGGGTCTGGAACGGGCCGTTGTGATCTCAATTCCGCTTGTAGAGTTCTTTGGTGAGGTTGTGATCCAGCGGTCCCACATACCGAAGCGGATCGTCGCCTATGCGAAGCAGCATGGTCTGCAGGAACTTTCGAAAGGACGTCGTATTGTCTGTGATGACGGATTGAAGAAGGCGCTTAAAGTGGGCGACTTCACATTTCTATTGCTTCCAGTCATTACCTCGTGGCTCGTGTAAAAGCCTAGTGAGTGTGATGAGGAGTTGCAGGAGATGACGCGACGGTGCGAGGAGCAAGCGATCGTGGAAAGAACGCTGAAACACGAGGTTGAGATGGCGAACGGCGGCCTGCCTACGGGGACGAAGATGAGGACGAGTCAGGCGACAAAGATGGCGAAGAAGGCTTCTGCGACATTTGCCGCCTGTGAGGCCGGTGCATAAATTCGCGAAAATTTTCGGGGCTGCCCAAGCCAATGGAGCTATTGGAAACGTTCAAGGCTATCACAGGCGGCGATTCATTGCCCTCATGATCAGATGTGCTTAAACGGATATGGGTCTACATTCAGGAGAACAGGCTTATGGACACTTTCTGTGCTCTGATTTTCCAGCCCATCTATCCCCCTTTTCATTTCTTCTTCATATCTCTTTCCCCTCGAACAACCCATAACCGGAACAAAACAGAAACAAAAATATTGAAAAAGGCGGGCCATGCAGACGCCCGCACTAACCGCCCGCTTCTTTTGTTTTCCGCGAGGACTGCCGCGCTCTACATTGCCACCAAATAACATACACGGCCCGAAAATCACACAACCACACAAATCAGACTCGGAAGACATTGAGACCGCACGCCTCACGAGACCCAACCCCGGATCGCGAACCGGACTGTCTTTTCGTCTTTCTCCATCTCATTTAACTTTTTGCATCATCATTTTATGTCCTGAAACTGTAACAAAACCAGGTATTGCCTTTAAATATTCGAGTGCATCCGTAATCAAGTTAGTAAAAGTGTTCAAATTTCATAGTTTTGCAGTTGAAACGTACAGGGGGTTGACCCCGATAAGCCCCCCTTGCCAGGCCTCACCAATGTGCCTTATCATGGGACCGGCCTTGCCTAAGGTGGTCATATCTGGGTTATCTCACTGTAGCTCGAAAGCAGGCAAAAGGGTTTGACATGAGAATGGCCAGGAGTAAACGATCAAGCCGGGGAACAAAAAATATAACCAGCTGAAGAGAGCATATCGGAAGTATAAGCTTCGCGGCGAACGAAGACAAGATTGCCTTCTGTAAATCTTCGACGAGACGGGCGAACCCGCTGGTCGAAGGTTTTTTATAACGGCGCTGAGCATCCGCTAATTAATCACCTGCAGTATTCATTACTGTTTGTATACGTGTCAGGAAACGGCGTTTAGCCATAGTCGCCGTGAGATCTTCATGGTGTACCATCTCATTCTTAGGCAAGGCCAAGTATGGGGGTGGTTAGGTGAGCATTTGATCGAACTGGTTATAACCGGTGGCTCTGTGAACTGTACAGTTATACCCGTAATCTATTGCATACTTCTTCCAGTCGCTACCATTTTCACTACAGTAGAACTTTAGAAATGCTACCAAAGTTCTATTAAAATTTTCTATCTGCCCGTTGGTTTGGGGATGGCGAGCAGAATTGAATTCTTGTCTGATAATAAAAGGAGTAGTGCAGACAGCACGAAAGAAGGCCACAGTAAACTGGGTACCCGTCGTATAGTAAATAGGCCGGCTGACCATCGTGATTAAACCACTCTTTGCAAAAAGCTTGTGCTACTGCAAAAGCGGTTATGATACGCAGAGGGCAGACCTTGGACATTATACTGTATCGGTCTTTCATGAAAAATGTATATCCATGGTCACCTCGGGTCCGGGATAGGGGCTCAAGGATGTCTCTGGCTACATGTTCGTCTGGCCGTTTGGCCGGGAATACTTTTAAAAATGAGTGGTGCCTACTTAATTTGATACTTCTCTTGGCACACTCGACACAATTAAACACAGCTGCGAAAACGTCTAGGGCCATCCGGGCCAGGATAACTCCTTACGCAGTGTAGCTTAAAGTATATTACCTCCAGGGTGACCTGCAGGTCTGGATTACTTGAAGAGCTGTAGTTTCCGTTTTCGTAGGACATGGGGTACTAATATCTGCCTAAAGAAATCTATAGGAGACATTTTCTCTCTAGTCAGTCGCTTTTATTTATTCTGAATTAGTTTTGTACTCAAGGGCGTACTCATCTGTGCCAGTGAACGTCTCCTTGTTGAGCTGGACCGTGTTTTCACTTGCATTAAACGGATGTTCAGGTCTTCTAACGCCGAAATGCAATCGCTCAGAGCGTTTACGGCTTCATCCATTTCGCTTGCACAAAGCTTGGTTTTTCTATTGTCTCCAAGTGATTGGAAATGTCTCTGTTAAAAATTTTCTGCTCCTCGCGGAGCTGCGTAGCGAAAAGTTTTTCATCGGTCTGACATACCTTTCGAATAGCCCCTTGCGCGGGCGAATTGGACGGTCCACAACGGGAACTAGTGAAAATAATTCTTTCTTTTATTTTCACTTACGTGACTAGAAAATTCTACGACGGGAGACCAGTTTATCGTGAAAAGATTGCTGCAAGGATTCGCCTGAGCGCAATAATAAACCCACAAAATACCACAGAAAAAGCAAGCAATTGCAACGAAAGTTGTTCAAAGGTCCTCCTTTAGACGTGTTTTAGTGATTGTGGTAGAAAGTGACCCGATAGCGTTGGGTCCCAGAATTTTCCGTGATAACGGATGGAAAGAAAAAAAATGCCAGGTCACTGGCCGGCAATGGTGTAAACAAGACTGGATAGGACAAGTCATAGAACGTGAGTCCGAGAGAAATAATACGGTGTGAAACAAGGTTGCAGCACGACGAACCAGGAAGGTTTATGGGTTTGAGGGCGAAGATGGCAAGACAGAAGCAGTGAGGCGATGCGGTTTGCCGCGGTGATGAATATCCGTTGCCCAAGTTCCGAGTTTCAGCAGAAGTCTGGTGGATACAGTAGCTTGGCTGGCACGTGAGTACTGGGGTGCGACGTTGAATGAGCCCTGCAGCGGA
>JAVCKV010563453.1:0-10713 GCA_032274145.1 Herpochondria borealis | reverse complement strand
GTGTTCCGCAAATCGTAGTAAGCAAAATCGCCTGATTCGTTCGGCAACTCCACACGCGTACGATTATGATGAGGACATTTGCAACACGCGTTTTACCGTCGCTGTACTGTTGCATGTTGTGCTTCCTCTCCTGTCCTATGTGGCCGAGCTGTCTTATGAATCCAACAATGGGTACCATCAACTGGGATTCATCCCATATTTCTGCAATACCAACAGGAGAGGAACCATAGTGGCCAAGGAACTGCTCAGCGTTCCTTTTCTTCCCTCTTCTAATTCAAGATGGAGCCTACGTATGATTATCTTCATCTGCGTTTAAAATTGTGCCGACTAGATTAGTGTCATCGCTATTGATGTTGCTACTAGTAAGGCTGAGGGCTACCACGTCCGAAACGCGCGTAAGAACGCACATTGTGTCGTGACTAGAGCTTCTAGTCCACATGTATGGCATATCCATACTCTCTCTCTCTCTACGGAGTACTCCAGTAGCTAGCAGCAGAGAAGTGGGACAACACACTACGCGAGACTCTCGACGCAGGGGCTATCACCACCATAATCTCTTAGTACCCCCTCGACAACCAATAGAGACGACATAGATAGAGAGTAAAACCCCTGCTGATGAATGAGCGACACTATCTCTCAATCGCTTCCGCCCCTCTGCTGAAACGCTTCCTATACGGCTGACACCAAAATCATGGTTGGGGAAGTAACCCGACCGCTGCCGGATTCAAACTGCGTCCCCGCTACAACTCATCACCCAGACGTTCTCTGGGAATCACAACAAGAACATCAACTCGAGCTACCTCCGATTTGGATGGCAACTCGTGATACTACGAACGATTTCCTCGTCTCCTTGTGTTTAAAAACTCCGCCGTCGGCGTGTTGCAAGTTTCTCATGAAAATCAAGATGGGTCACACCATCTTGTCTGGCAATCATTGCATTGCTTGCATTCCAGGTAGCAGTTGGATACTTCTTCGCGCGTGGTAGACATGGCCTTGCAGAATGACGACGGCGAGGTATGTATCGGGGCTTAAACGACGACTAGACTGGATAGACTGGCTAGTAGAGACGAGTTCACAAACGTCGGAACCTGGTGAATTGAAACTGCTTAATGGTTGCCTCCCAATGTTCCGAGACAGTCTGGTTGGTGATGCTGCAGCAATATTGCTTGTGTCTCCAGGCTACAGGTTAAACAAATTAGTCGTTGAATGACTCATTGTTGTCATTTGTGGTTGTCCCTAAATTAGTGACTCAGCCTGCTGGTTGCATCACATGACAAACTGTACCAGTGAGTCCCCATAAATTGTGGCGAAAGCGGTGAACAGTTGTTCACCAAGCTGACTATAAAACGATTCAATAGAGAACAGCACGGCACGATCTCAGGAAAGATATTGCTAGCTGGCAGCTACCAAAGATGTAAGGTTGAATATTAGGCTCGCCGTCTTGCTATTATATGCACGACCTTGGTGGACTCCCTGTGACCGTTTCAGCCTGCAGGGCACTCCACAGCAGGTTTGCCAGGCTTCTTATAGATTGAACCCCCTCGATTTTGGGTCTCTTTTCCCGCAGTCCCTTTAGTCTCAGAATATCCATCTTCATGCGATCAGTAGTGTCATCAAGGGTTGTTTTGACTTCTTTCAACGCTTCGATTTCTTTCTTCAGGTGAAGAATGCTTCGCTCTGTAGGGTTGTCGTACTCTGCATTCTGTTGGTGCAATTCGTGTTCTACTCGCGATCGTAGGTCAACAATGGTTTGTTCTAGTTGCACCTCTCTTTGCAATTGCCGTACTCGATATTGCAATGCTTCCGTGCCTACTGGTAGTTGGAGGCGACAGTGTCTTGATGGAATTTCAAACTTGTTGATCACTGGTTGTCGTGCAAAGCGGACTCGTTTAAACGTCTTGGCGATAGGCGCATCCAAGCTTGCAGATCGATGTGGAAAAGATGCGGAACCAAAGTCTGGTGTAATCATTAGGAAAGATTGCGGACCCATCGTTGTGGAGTAAAAAAATGTGAGGTCATGAAGCTGAGGGGTATGGTGCTGCAGATCAGCAATTGAGTGTGGGTGGGTTACAAGGTGTAACCTGAAGTTGATGTTGTATGTGTGTAATTAGGGATTTGCGAAGCAGAGGAAGCCATCTGAAACTTCTTCTCAGATTTCCATCGTCACGGCTCTATGTGATCCCTTCAAACGAAGCAGGTAATGTCTTTTGAGTCCCACCGACGTGCCTTCCTTGGGCATATGTGTACCGACGAATCGACGACCACCAGGTCAAGTCGAATTCGAACAGATTGCGCAATTGCACAACAGTCGTTGGGGTGTCTCCGTCCATATGAAGCCCATGACGAGGGCGCAGAGAGCCAAACTATTGGTCAATGCAATCCTTGTGCTCGAAGTGTCTCTAGTCGTTGAATGAGTCATTGTTAGTAATCACCATACGGACTTCATGATCATACCAGTAGATGGCATGGCTATAGTATATAAGTTGACTAGAAGTACCGAATGTATGCAGGTAGTAAGCGCTTGGAATATTTTGAGCTACATATTGATATCTCTAGTAGATCGTAGTAATCGTATTGGCGGATGGGCGGTCACCTTTTTTTGATACATCTATTATTGCCTGCCAACCCCTTTTCTACCAACCTTGGGGTCTGATACTGATACCAGGAACGAAGTAGGCTCGTTTTTTCGGGCTACCAAGCATCGTGTGGCAGCCTCGAGAATCAGGTGAAACAACTAGATGTAAATGTAGCGGCAGTAGTCACAATGGCGTTGGCGATCACGACTACATACATTGGGTATCTTGAGTCCCTCAGGTGCGTCACGTCATGTAGCGGTACAGTAGTACTGTAGTCACAGATCCCACGACTACATCGTATCTTGAGTCCGTGTCCAGATAGACATCTGTCGGAAATAATAATAGCTCCGAAGGACGACCAGGAGTCTGAAAATACAACAGAGATTGGTTGGCGTCTGTTTCCCCACAGCCTGTTCCGTACCTACCACCACCATGAACAACTAGAGCGTCTCTTCGGTCGTACATAGTCTGTATTAGTCTGTCGATTATGGCGTCTAGAGTGTATTCATTGCAGCAGGCTGTAAAGTTGGGACACAGTAGTCGTTGAATGACTCATTTATCTCATAGGATTAGTTCACAGTTAGACTCGATTTAGCTGGTTGTTGCCAATGCCAGCAGCTGGTCCAGCTGGAGTGCGGTAAACGAGTAGAGGCTCTGAGTGTATAATGGCCATCTCGTACACCTTGAGCACAATTCGTGGAACTTCGGGGTTAATGTTGATGAGACACATCTACCATTGGGGACATCTTTCTGGTCTTCGGCAGAAGATAATGGTCTAGACCGACTGGCGACTCTAGTTTGAGACTACTGGACTCTACGTCTGGGAAGTTAAGAACTTATGCCGAGCAGATTGAAAATGTAACTAGGATCTATGATGTATCTTCCGAAAAGCTGCATCTTTCCAATATTGATTATGATGTCTCAACCCTCTACGAACTCGAAGTGGATAACGTCCAGTTGATGTCCGGGATGGACACAATGGTCGTTGAATGACTCATCACCGTCGTAGGATTCTGCCAAAGTGGCTCTACCCAGCAGGTTTGAGTGTGCGGATCGTGGTCCTGAATGAATGAGATTACGTTTGTGAACAAGTAACCAGCTATTGGTGAAACGATCCTGTGATGCTCTGTGGCTAGTTCTTTATTATCTGTTATACCTGATTTTACATTATATTCTTCTTACATCCTCTTTGCTTCTATGCATGATCGCTACATTCTTGGAGGACTGCCTGTCATGATTGTTTCAGCCTTCATTGTACTCCACAACATTCTAGCGAGGCTTCTTACGGGTTGAACGACCTCTGTTTTTACTCTCGATGCAGGTAGGCCCCTGAGCCTCAGCATATCCATCTTCATACGATCAATGCTGTCATTCAGGAGTTCTTTTGTATCTTTTTGCGCTTCAATCTCTTTCTTCAATTGTAAGATGCTTCGTTCAGTGCTGTTATCGTACACGGCATTCTCTTCGCGCAATGCCTCCTCTACTCGTGCTTGCAAGTCGACAAGGGCGTGTTCCGTTTGGACTTGACGCCGCAGTTGTCGAACTCGATTGCTCAACTCCTCTGTCAAAATTGATAGCTGGAGCTTGCACCGTCTTGAGGGAATCTCAATTTCACGCGTTACCAACGTTCGTGAGAACCGAACGCGTTTAAAGGTAGTTGCTGGGGGAATGGGGAGTGCCTCTGAGCTCACCGATCGCATTGGAAATGATGCAGATCCAAAGTCGGGCTTTAGCATGAGGAAAGATTGGCTCATTACGTGTGTGTGTAAGAGTAGTAGCAGATGAATGAGAGTCAATCAGAATTTGTGATCTCTGAATGTGATTCTTAGAAAGTGGCGAAAAGTCTCCCTTGACACATTTGGAAATTTGGGGTCATAAGTCTTTTCGTCTTTGACGTGTAAAATTGTATGTTTCGGAAACCTAATGACGGAATGGGGTCTTTTTCAAAAATACGATCACTACTATTGATTGCTAGAAATAGACAAAACGGAATTACACACTTGTATGCCATAAGGACATTTTGCTGACAGACCTCCACTATCGACAAATAAACAACAATCTAAGAAGTGAAATTTGTCATAGAAAATTGGTGCCATAAAAGACATTCTCTCGACAGATACCAAAAGTGTCCGTGATGTATCAAGAATAGAGTGGTCCTATCTATTATGAATCGTAGCCTGAGACAAAGAACAGCTATTTGTTCACACATAGGCAGAATTATTACTCGTATTATTGGAACACTATTGCCACTCACAACCGCATGTCTGATCAATATCGTTCTGGAAGATAAAGGAGGGTACATACAACAGGATAGTACAGTTCTAAACCACACAAGGTGTCTTACACGGAGAACCACCACGATTACTGGAGTGCGACTCACAAGAATCCTTCACAAGTCTGAGCGGACTATTCCAAGTCCACATGGAATGACCCCCTTTCCAGGAGGTCATCATCGAAGAGATGGGCAACTGTGAACCAGTGTATCTTGTAAGTTAGTAGCATTGGGCATGCACCAGTAGGGCTTGCTTAGACGCATGTCGCGTATAGACCGTCGATGGCAGCGCGGGCCAAGCTGGATAAATCCCTAGTCTAGATTACGTAGACCCCGGGCAAGTGAACTGGTGCTCGAAGGGTGCTGCCAAGCCAGGGTGAACGTGCCGTGGGGTGCTGGGTACAGTTGTGCCATGTCGCGGGCATCATCGTGACTCGATGTCAGCGAACACATGCTCTCTAGGCGTTTTCAATTTCTGATACTGGCACTTAGACACCCTATGCTAACAGTCAGTCATGCCGAACTGCGACACTGTTGTCGTCGCAGTCGCGAAAGAGTGTGACGGTGACACCTCTGATTGTGGTCGACAGGGGTGGCCGCTTAAATGAGGAAGATCTCGAGGAACTGTCGGTCTAGAGACTTGCAACGACTCTATAGATACGTATATACTCTACTAGAGAGTAGCAAACCCAAGCCTTTTTCGAGGGTCGTGGTCGTTTGCAGGGAGATGCTACCATCACATGGTGCGGTCCTTGACACAAGACCTGTGTCGCGGCATCTTGTTGTCACCTGACACCCACGGCGACCGATGATGTCTGTTAGACTAGCTAGTAGTAGGAGGCGTAATGCGTATGCAAGCGAACTAATGCTAGCTACAGGAATACCGTAGCTTGGCTGCCAGGATCAGCCATGCTAACGGCTGCCAGAATGGAGAAGAAACATCTTCTGTGCTGGCAATTCATCCGAAATGGCATGTCGTTTTGATGTCCAAGCAACAACCTCTGATGTCGCACAATTTTCGATACAGGCACTGCATTGTCAGTCATGCTGTCGCATCAATGTTGTCGTCGCAGTCCCGAGCAAATGCTGTGGGTCACGGTGACCCCTCAGGGGGTCATGATTCACAACCAGTGATGGTAAGATAAACTGTCGATATCTGGTTAAGGATTCATTTCCTTTGAACTCTCATCTCTGTGGTAGCTCTAGAGGCGCGATGCTAGTCGTTCGGATGAGGTGATGCGTAGGCAGCGCACCACAATCTGGTGGGTTGTGCTGTTTGTTGGTTGGAAGAAACTTGGACATTCTGGAGGTCGAGCTGTATGACTCCGAAGTCAGCAATATCCTGCTGCTTTGGATCTATGGATGTGACGATCCCGTTGAACTTCGTGAAAATCGTTTGACGGCAGAACACAGTGGCGCAAAAGAAAAACTTGGTCAATTGAACTCTATAACCTCAGGAACTGCCTTGAGAACGATGGTCGCATTCAAATGGCTGCTGGTAAGTCATGGAAGCGAGCGAGCTGCATGGCATGACTGACTCATTCCGCGAGCGACGCCTGGGTTGACAGTTGCGACGTCGAAAACGACCGCTTCGCACTTGGGCTGCTCCAGCGCGAGGTCATACCATCGTTGCATAACAAGAAAGTCACCGACGTTACAAATAAAACGCTTGATCAATTTCAAATAATGGTTGGGAAATTTCTTGGGACTGCTAAAAGGAAGGATGGTTGCTACAAAACTTGAGCGTCATCATTGCGGCATTCTCAATAATACGTTGTCAGGTCAAGGAAATGCCCTTGTTCAGGCTGCAGACACGGATGATCCCTACTGTATATTAAACTTGAGCGACGTTATGGAAACATAACACAAGAGTTGACTCGCACTGGAACAACGAATCATCGAGGCAATGGAAGCAAATTAAGGACGAAAACACTCGTGTTCGCCTCGAGACATTGAAGCTAAATCATCAAGAATGAGTCGATACGCATAAGTTACCGTTGAAGCTCTTGCAGGATCAGGATTTTGCTCTCTCGTAGGAGTGCTTCGCTACATGTCTGAGCCCAGGGATCTCGTCATGAAAGCCATTCCTCGCATTGCTCACGCCATTGGTGCGGAAATTGAAATGAGCGGGACCCACTTTTGTCAATACTTCTGGCTGGACAATGATTTCGTCTCAAGACTTGGTTAAAAGCCGGACTAGGGTACCCACTTCACCTACTTACCGGTAGGTAAAGCGATCCGGAACGCCTGGAACCATGATCGCGAGTTCGTTCTCGCAAATGTTGTATACGGCACGACTTTATGAACTCACGTGCCACACATATTCCAAAAAGACATAACTTTCAGGTTTCAAGTCGTGGAGTATCACCCAATGCTCTTCTCGAAAGCCAGCGGCGACGCTCAGGGCATGGCAGTATTGACAGGCTCTATGGAACTGACCGAACAAGTCATTGCATCCGACCTTCACTTCAAGGGTCGCGATGATACATGTACAGTTGCTCTCGCACGGTACTGTGCGGATAGTATCATGGGCGAATCAAAACGAGTGAGCAAGGTGTCACAACTTCGATGCAATCAAACATTTAGAGACCACCACTATCTCTAGATCAAGATACAGACACGGGCATCTCGTGGCACCACGCAACTTTCCTATTTCGATTATTATTGGTAGCACCTTCGTCGCGTCTCCCCCCACGCAGCAGCCCCGCCTATCTGCCTTTCAGCCCATCATCTTCATTGTCGTCATCATCAGCCATGTCATTGCGAAAGTATTATTGCGTCAAATTAGTGGTGCTGGCTGTATTCAGCGCCATGTCTAATATGATGTACTCGGCGACACTCACTCGGCAGTACATCCTGCACAACGCGTATTCGATGGGCCATGGGTTAGTGGAGGAGGATTCAGCAGCAGCAGCAGCAGCAGCAGCAGCAGCAAGAGCCTCCGTCAACTATTCTGCGTATAGCATCGATGCATCAAAAGTCAACAAGAACCCAAAGAAGACCTTTTCGGCGTGTTTGTTGGTCATGGATGAGAACTTTCGGTTACGAGAATGGCTGGCCTATCACTATCACGTGTTGCCCTTGAGGCATTTAATTGTAGCCACCGATCCCCACAGTGAACAGTCGTCGCCGAGCCCCATATTGGAAATGTTCCGTCAGGTGCTGGGGATGAACATTATTGAATGGAGAACAGATGCTTCCTATAGTTTCGATTCCAGCCGAGAACGAAAGGCTCTCCCGCCCGGCCAACGCAAGCACTACAACTCGCGCGTCGAGTATCTGGGTCGACAACGACGATTCCTATCATCTTGTCTACAAAACTTCCATAAGAAAGGTCATACCTGGACAGCGTGTCTTGATCCGGATGAGTATGTTACCATTGAAACAGGAACTTCCAACGAGACAGACGTGGCCTCCGTGACGGGAAGGGACGATCTAAGACAACCTGGCATTGTCATGGACTATATTCAGAAGACACAGACCAAGGATTGCATGATACTTCCTCGGTTAACAGTGGGTGCGGGTGAAGTCAAGAATGGAACAAGCAACTCACTGGAACCGCGTGGACCGAAACTGGACCTCTCGCGACTTGACACGTTCCGTTGGAGACTGCATAGCAACGGGAGCACTCTTCACGAAAAGATGAACGGACTCGGCAAACCACTGATTGATGCATCCGTCCTTGGGCCGTACACGCCACTTCGTGTCGTAAACCCCCATCGACTCCACAGATCCGTATGCAAATCACCGTTCCCATCTTGGACAACAAAAGATACGTCTGGATTACGTGTCAATCATTATCTAGGATCCTGGGAAGCGTACACATATCGCAACAGTGATCCCCGCAAGGGTGGAGAAAAGAGTCGGGAGGTGAGTGACACGTTTGCTCTACTTTTGTTGTAGTCTCGACCACCGTCCTAATTGCTCCCTTTCTTGTGTTATAATATGTAGTCTTGGGAATGGCGTTCCCAGATCAATGACAGGTATGATGGTTTGACCTATACGTGGCTCGATGGGTTTGTGGAATCGGTCGGTCTCAAGGCTGCAGAAATCCTGCTCAAAGACACTGGCATTCCTAGAACCTTTCGTAACAAAAACTCGTCGGACTGGGCGTTAGACGCTTCGCGAGAAGAAATAGCAATGACAGCGAAGACTCATAATTCCAAGTTGTTTGCATACATTCAAAGAAAAGATGCAGAAGAAAATGAACGAAAGCAGACAAAGAGCCCATGACCTGAACGGTGGGAACTTTTGTCACTCATTTTCTGCACCCAGCAAATGTTTTTTTCGTGTATGGCTTGCCGTTCCTGCTCTAACATCCATCCCATTCTCAACAAGACTGCCAACGATTCGACTGCGTCATTGGACGCCACTTGTTTAGACTTTGATCCTTTGAGGTGCTACGACGACAGCGCTCGGGCGGCGACGACGATATCAGATATCACACTGGTGTAAGACAACGTTCACTACTGCTTGAGATGGTAACCAATACTTTGCTGCACCAGACCTATCATTAGCTGGCGGTAACTGGAGATGTCCGACGATAGGTTGGTATTTTCTTACGTACAGTACAAACGATCCCTGGTATGCAGTGGAACTGCCGCCACCAACAGTCCAGTCGCACATGGTCTTGCTCTTCTTTCACGGCAGATAGCAGCTGAGGTGCGAAATGATATGAAGATTCAGAAGATCGCTAAGGAAGAGGCGCGGAAAGATCCAGAAGATCGCAGCAGAGGTGCAGGAAGACCCAAAGGCGATCGTGAGGAGAGGTGTTCAATAGAATTTCAATCAGAAGGGAATCTGTGTGTTGACGCTCTCGTGCCCGAGATTCCAGCATTAAGAATTCCTACATACACCCCTTAGGCAGACGCCACCAAATCATACAAAGCTCTTCGTTGAGAAGCGCACACCCACACCCGCCCTTTTTATTTGCACACAGTCGATCGACCGCACCACACTTTGTCGCCACCGACATCCTATCCACTATGTAGTAAATAGAAAACCATCTCTAGTTTCGCACTTCCTCTCTAGCTAGTAGATACTCTTGCCGTGACTTGGCTGAGATTTGGGTGCGCCAAGATTTGAACGTTTTGGTGGTGCATACTAGCTAACTGTCAGATGTGCAGTAGGTACATTGCTCTCTCGATATAGACCTGGTGCAGCATTCTGTGCACGACACTCATAGAGATGTCTCTAATAGGAGCTCTTTCGGAGATGTTTGTGAGTCTGGTAATTGATACGTAGTATGCCACTGTCTACTGTACATTCTGTTTTCTTCGAGCCTGCGACAATGAGACAGCAGCAACCTCAACTTCAAACTCGTCTTCTCCTCGTGCGTGGCCTTTACTTCTTCTTTGCTTGATGAAAGGGCTTCTGCCCGACAACGTCAAAGTGGTGATGGAAGCTATCAAGTTCTTATTCTCAGATCGGTTGATAATCGATGAAAGGGAGCCAATAGCAACAGTTGACTTGTTCGGTAGGCAGTTCGGAATCCTAGCACCTAACCCTGTGTTTTGGACCTATCTCTACGTGCTCTTTATCCTTCAAGCCGTTGCGATCACATGTTTTGCTGCGGTAATTTACAATTTCATTGTACAGCAACGAGGCTCTCTTACTAGCTACCTTGTTGGCTACGGTGTCTTGATTCCTCTTGCACTACCGCTACCGTTCTGGGCCCTAGACATGCTGGAGATTGAGAACCAAATGATCAAAATGAGTGTCTTGAGTCTGCCGGTTGCAATCATGTTTCGGTGTCTGGAGGCTATGCATAACACCTCGCCTCGCGGAGTTGAGTCTTGCCTATCAGAGTACCTCCTGTACGCAGCGGCTGTTGTGGAATTCCGAAGGGATAAGCAACGGGCAAGA
>JAVCKV010563442.1:0-10713 GCA_032274145.1 Herpochondria borealis | reverse complement strand
GCAAGTCCACGCAATAACTTCGCTCTGCCGTAGTAACCATTCATAATACTACGGTCAGCCTAATTTGTTGAGGGAAGAGTTACAAGTCCATGTGCAACTTTTATTGCTGCATGTCGGGTATCCGCCTTAGTGGTGCGTCGTCATTGTCGGCTATTTTGGCAGAACTCGTTTATTCCGTGGGGTATTATGCCCGCAGAACATTGCGCCGCCCCGCTTGTCGAGGTTGCCCGACAAGATGTTCTTGACGACATCGACGAGCCAGGACGACAACGTGCCGCCGAACTCTTGAGTGCACGTTCCGATGCGGCCATACACGGCTGCGCTCGGCGCCACCTCGACTTCTCGCGCGACCCGAAGAATCTCGTCCGCACCAAGGCCGGTGATCTTGGCGACCGTTTCAGGATTGAACGGAGTGAGAAGATCCGGGAGGCGATCGAGGTCGGCGCAGTGTGCGGCGACGTTCGACAGATCGGCCAGGCCCTCGCTCAGCAAGGTGTGGGCGATGGCGGCGAGGAAGTGGGCGTCACTGCCGGGGCGGATGGCGATGTGCTCATCGGCCTTGACGGCCGTCTCGCTCCGGCGCGGATCAACGACGACGACCTTGCCACCGCGCTGGCGGATGCGCTCGAGTCGACCCAGGAAGTCCGGCGCGGTGCACAACGATCCATTGGATGCATAGGGGTTCGCGCCGAGCAGGATGATGTGGTCGGTGTGGTCGAGATCGGGGACGGCACGGTGGCCGACCCGAACATCAGCGCTGAGGAGATCTCCTTCGGGCGCTGGTCGACAATCGACGCGGAGAATCGATTCCTGGTGCCGAGCGCCAAGATGAGGTTCCGGTTGTAGAGCATCGGGGCGATCGAGTGAGCCCCAGGGTTGCCCAAGTAGATGGCCGCCGAGTCACGACCATGCTCGTCGAGGATCCCCGAATATTATTACCCTCAGTCGCATTGCTTGCACTCCTTTGCTTTCCTACTGGATAATGACCGGAGAACATAACTATGCATTCGGCCTGGACTGTTATTTAGCCAAAAACTACGACATACTAGGCTGGGCACCTCTCGACCCGATCTGAAGCAGAAGATCGTGAAATTTTAAATATGGCACAACGGAAATGCTGGCGCATAACGGATCGATTTTGCGCGCGCGCCAAAAACGCTCCACAGTCTTGCTGTTGAATAGCTGTAACGATTTGATTGCTAAAAGGTTCTAACGATCAAAATCCAATGCATCGGATGCTAACACGCTCACTATGGTGCCCTATGGTTGTGCCTGAGATCCCAGTACTGTCGAGGTGCAGCTGCAGAGGTCTCCCCATCCCGTCTGAGTGTTCGAAATTTGTCTTCAATCAGCACACGCGGTGGGCCTCTCCAGAAATGAGCAGCCTTTCTCTTCGTATACTGGGAGCTTTGGGCCCTACCCACCACACTCTCTATACCCTGCCTCCATGATCCTCGAGTCTTGAAGCGAGTCTGTAGATTCGTTCAATGTTGATTCCTTCAGTGTTTTTTCTTCCCTCTTCTCTCCTTCTTCTCGTCGCTCTTGATGGTATCATCAAGGTCGGTCCGCCCTTTTCTTCGTACGCTGGCAGCTTTGGGCCCTCCCCACCACAGTCTCTACATCCTGCCCCCATGATGCTGGATTGATTCATCACGCGGGTCTGTAGATTTGTTCAATCTTGATTCCTTCGGTGCTTTTTCTTCCCTCTTCTCTCCTTCTTCTCGTCGTCGTCCTTGATGTTATCACTAAGGTCACTCAAAGAGCCACCTTCCTTCAGGAACAGAATGGCGTTGTTTATCTGAACAGAAACCGTGCATGACAGACCGTAGGCAGACAGTGGGGTCCATTCAAGATATGATACCAGCAGTCGTCCCCCCAAGTAGGTAAAGAAAAGTAAAGCAAGCAGATGAGCAATGCGAGTGGCGTCGAAGTTCACTTTCATGGTGCTAATGAGGATGACGGTTGATGGTTGATGTTCGTAGACGAGTCGTCGTCAAGTACGAAGTTGGAGTGTCATCGTCGATTTCTGGTTGGTTGGTTGCTTGTTTGTCTCTGAGTCCGCTTGGGAGCATTTTTCGTCGCTCAGTGCTCACAAAAATGAGATCCAGCGCCGTCTGACCAACAATTCGAAATCTTTGAGATGCAATCCACCATCACTGTTTCCATTGTTGCAATACACCTACAAGTCAAGGGATCTCTCCACTCCATGACAAGCGAGATGGGTTTCAAGTGAAGATGATGGAGTGAAATATGAAAAGGGGCGGTTTGAAATTCCTGCAACAACGCCGCACCATCATTGTCGAGGAGTTCGCGTTCTAATCGAACGAATCGAATGTGATGTGCTGCACCTCATCTACTGTGCACTGTACTGTACATTGAGTGATGCGTTGGCGGTTTCAGATTTTTCGTATCTTTGTGATTTTCGAAAAATGACCCACTTTTTCTCCATCACACTTTTTCGCCGCAGTGTCGGATGGGGTGGTTAGTCTTCAGCTTCCAAAGGTGTGAAAGTTTAGCCCTTGATACATCAATACATCGCAAAGACATGTCTACAGCTGGAAGAACCCCTTCTGCTTCAAGTACTCCGATAGATACTTGGGATCAGCCAGAGTTTGACGACGATGCAGGGACAACGAAACGTAAGATGGATGACGGGAAGGACAATAAGGATGCGCCATCGAAGAAGTGCAAGGCCTCATCAGTGAAGCAAATCGTTAAGGGCGTCAACGACTCTACAGAGCTTTCACCAAAGACTGCACCTGCCAGTGTGCCGCCGCCTGACGGTGACAATGAGAGGGAAGGTTCAGAAGAACAACCTCGAAAGAGACGGTCGTTCTGTAATTTTCATTACATGACGACTCAAGGCGGGTCTTCTACCGTAGAGCCGGGGGATGATCCATCCATGCAGTCACCCAGTACGGAAGCAAAGGCTACGGTTACACTGTTAGAGTTCAGCCACGACGAACACGCCCCTCCAAAACTTCCCGAATAGACTAATAGAGATGTATCAACACCCAACTCCTCTGTGTCTGCGCAGTATGAAGTGTTGATAAGGCACGCACTCCTTGTGATACTTCACGGGCAGGATGACAACTGGTACCCTTCACGTAGGTGATGCAAGCGTGCCCTATACCCCCCCCCCCTCTGTGCATGCACAATAGACTACCCCGTCGCAAGGCCAGGATCCTTTCGTATTGGCTCGTTTCTACAAAATACCTTGACATTAGCACATGGCACCTTGGCATTAGCTTATCTGGTAGGTCTAGCATTCGATCTGGCACATACAGGTAGAGGGACAACCTGACCTTGCCAGCGAACCGAGGGATCTGCGTTTCCACTACGTACAGGTGGCTGGCTACCCGGCCGTGACATTCCAACGCCCGTTCCATCGTTGCGCTGGTGTTCCAATACAAGTCGCTACGTAACCGGTACGTGGATGTTCTGGTATCTATCTCCCTTTTCGAAGTTGCTCTCCAACCGGAGAAGCTCTCTCTAGACGTCGTTCCAATTTTGAATTTGGACAGCACTACTATCTCCCTGCTCTTGTTCTATGTCCTGGTTTGTCGTTTTTCAATCTTAATAGGCTCGCCCTCTTTCAGTCTCGATTTCTGGTGGCCGCACAATAGGAGTCATTCCAAATCCTGAATCGAACGCTGAAAGCAGGGCGTCGCACTACAAGCTTTACGTTGAACCACTATTCATTGATCCCAACAATGCAATATCTATAAATATTATGATCTGATAGTCCCCTTGTCATTCGTTGTGAAGAATCCCCTTGTCGAATAGCTTCATCTGCTACATGTGGATATGCACATCTGATAAAAGCTTGCTTTCGTCCACCATCTTCACATCCGATTTGCTGACAGGTATTTTTAGATCTGTCAGCCATTTGTGATACTTTTCGACCAACCAAATCCCCTCATCGTTGTCCTTCTCTTCTTCTTCGCCGCCCGCCAACGCCTCCAAGACCATATGGGGCGTTAGTGTGCTGGTATCAAAATAATTCTTGCATAATATCTCCAGCTCTTCCATGGCTGCCTTGCCAAATACAATGGCCGACTTTGTCAAATCTTCCTCATTGTTGTCGTCTGACGACTTGCTGCTCTCGAGTTTGAAGGGCACTTCGTAATTGGAACTGAGTAAGTTCAGTACCAGAGTTTTGGAAGCTAGACACTCAGGTCCTCCTGGACGACTCGCAATCGCATCCAGTCGATCACGCACCGAAATGCATGTTGCTCGCGCGTTGACTGCTTGTTCGACCGGAAAAGATTGACAGTACATTTTACATAGATTGCATCCCTCCGTCATGTAGCAAATAAAGGTTCCTGCTTGAAACGCTGGTCCATATATCTTGACTTGCTGTGCGAAGGCACCCGCCTTGTAGGCTCCACAGATGGATCGCACCAACGACCGTACAATCTCGACAGAATCGACTTGTAGAAAGGAATCGCGAAAATAAGGGCCGAGAGGAACCCCATTGACACCAACGTCGAGACCCACGGAGCGCAGCTTCTGAAAGTGGCAAAGAAAAGGAATGGCACGGCACGCAGTGCTTTGACACAGGGAGAAGTTTTCCTCCTCGTCGTTAACGTCGAGGCAGGTGACGAGGCAGTACACATCAATCTGCGACACATTGCCATTCATGAGCCGTCGGGCATAGTCTGCTCTCAGTTCGTCCTTGTGGAAGATGCTTAGGTGCGAGACGAACGGAAGACCTTTCTTCAGCATGCTCCGTGACACCGCTGAGTATCGGATCACTTCCGAAAACGTGAGGAAATCCATTGCTTTTCCCCAGATCCATGGGTGTGTTGTGAGGCAAACTGGAGAATCCTGCATAATATGCCGTTGTCTCTCTAGAGCTTGTGATGGTTCTTTCGAGGCCGTGTGGGTTGGCTCCTCTGATGCTGTCTAGGAGAACTGCTATCTTTATCTCCTGCACCATTCATTCACGACGAACACTCTGACGCCTCCCTCCCTCGCATCTTTGGTTGACATGAATGATGGTGCGTGGCATGGATTTTGGCGCATGTTCCGAGATTTTTAGCTGTTTGAGTTCTGTTGCGACATAGACTATCGCACCGGTTATGAGTCTACCAGGTACTGCTTAGCGAGGGACCGTAGGACGTGTTTGTTGCTACTTATCTACTAGAGGAGCACGAATATGCTACTCCTTAGCTGTAATGTTGTTGTGGCTCTGTTGTTGTTGCCCTTCATCCTGCAACCTCTGCGGGCTGCTAGCTAGGCTACATGGTATTGAGTCTCAGTCGTGCAGAACACTACATGTAGGTGCGCAAAACTCTATAATTTGTACTCCGTACCACCCAAAACACGTAACACATCCCATTGCAGGCGACGACAATGAGAAGAGCGAGGAAGAAGGAAAACAAGCACCGAAGGAAGTTATCAACAGAGGATGAGTTGTACTCTTTCATGGAAGATGCTGCTGACACGACTGCCGAATCGTTTGACAACGTAGATATCCGCAGCCTCTTCCGAACCCGAGCTCAGAAGGAAGCAATGGAGCCCTATGCGCGACACTGATGGGAATCAATACCACTGTCTTGCCAGCATACGATTCTTCGCGGGCCGCGACAAAAAAGACGAAAGTGAATGCCGATTCGTGGCACATCTTTTACCGCATTACGCTGGTTATTCTTAGCACTATTGGACAAGTGGAAGAGGAATCGCGAGAAGCAGATGAGACACTAGTACGTCTTCAATCAGTTATTCATGGGTCCAAGAAGTATCAGGGAATTGTTGCCAATGCAGTTAAGGCATATACGGGAGTTGCTGCGCACGCAGAGAATTTGTTGAAGCTTAGACGAAGTTCGAGGAAGCGCAAATCTCCGTCTCAAGATGGACGAAGAAGAAAAGCACCGACCTCGATGATGTGGCAAAGATGATTAAGCCTTTCGACCCAATCCCCAAAGCAGAACTTGATGCACTGAAGGCAACCAAAGGACACTCGCGTACAACCGGCACTGTATTGCTTCCACGGTACACCAAAACAAAACTCGCAAAGAGCCCCGTGGCCAAGAAACTGCTGCGACAAGGTATACCCGACCCCTTTTTACTTGCTTTGAAGGCGGCTGTGAACTGGTCTAACTACAACGACCATAGGGTGCTACGTGAATGCACAAAGCCAGATCTGCAATGCGAATGCTGTGCGGAGTTTGATGAGTGGTGTGAAACACATCGCCCACGATTACCAGAGGAATTGCAGGCTACTGCTTCGATCGATGATGTAAGTAATCTTGAGATGGATGACTTGTAGTGCGCAACAAGAAAGGAGAGAAAGGAGTTACAATGACGTAGCTCACTGCGTGTTGAGGAACGAGAATGAAAAAATCCGTTTCGAGTTGATTATCACATGATAGTGCACTTTTGGGCAATGTTAGATAGTTGCGGTACATGTCAAACCTGTGCTCGTCCTCGAAAAGCTCCGCTTTGGATTCATCTGACAGCTTGGATCAACGGTTAGGAGCGTGATGCATTGTTGACAACCCGACTCTTATGACACCCGATAGAACTCCCTGTCTGTTCTCTCTAGCGCTTGCACCGGCCCACCGTGCTACTCAGGGTATCAAATAGACCATTGTTCTTCATTGGGCCTCATGAGGTACTGGAGCAGCTTGCGTTTACTTCCATCAATAGGAAACCACTGCACTTCGGCGAGATCGTGGATGGTTTCTCGGAGAATTGCAATATCATCGCTCATGAACGTTTGCGTCGTCACACTCATCCCAAAAAATCCAAGACATGGTTTCGCCACAACCGCGCTTGTTCAGTTGGAACGGCATGCCCACAATTCGGCATGACATGGATGGATCCTCCTCCCAAGAACGATGATGACGCGGCATCGGATGGTGGGGGTGCCATTTTATCCAAGGCTCCCACCACAACCTGACACTCCACTGTAGCACTATTCTTAATTTTCAGTGCCATGTCATGCGGGCTCCAACCCTCTTGTCGTGTCTGTTCCAAGAGTTCCAATAGACCATCTGCCGTATTGGTGGATTCAATAAAGTCAATCCATTGTGGCAATCGATGCAGGTTGCGCTGCAGAAAGGCTGGTGAATACGTGGCTTGGAGGATGGACCACGCAAAGCCTTGTAGATTGTTCTGTTTCAAAAGGTGCTTCCAAGATTCCAGTGCCACTTGTCCAGCTGGTGTGGCAGCAGTAGTCGAGACTCCTGTCAAGTGGAGTTTGTGAATGCGACTGGGATACAGTGTGGCATAGGCCATGGCAATGCGCGCTCCCAAGGAAAATCCAACCACATTTACTTGTTGTTGTTGTGGTAGCATCTCGTCGTCATTATGGTTGGGAAAGAATGCTTCCGTGACAGTCTTTTCGAGTTGTGTGGCTTGCGCTGGAAGTGATACATCCGTCAAGTCACCTGGTTCTGGGCCTTGTCCCATGCCTTCGTACACAAGGAGTGATCGGTCTTTGGAGAGCACCGAAACATGAGGCTCCCACGAGGCTATGCTTTGAGCTGTTCCACCCAACAGTACAACGGGAGGTTTATCACTGTCCCGACTGATCTTTAATAGACACCGACGACCAGCAATCGTACTGTAGTAGGCGGCAGCGCGAGATGACAACATGGCGCACGAAACGTTGATCACCAAAACTAGTAGCACTGTTTTCATATTCTCCACTACACCAGTGCTTTTTCACACAGACAGGCTTTCTCTTCACTCAGTCGCCGGCAATTTATGGGTAAGTCAAGTACGTCTTTGTGCCCTTGTTGATGATGTTTGATAGGCATAATGCACACTTAGAATGGCACACTGCATCATCGTCATCGTCATGAGATTTTAGGGGGCAGTGCTTTCGTATGACAGTACAGTACGGACCGGACCGCCTTCATCCCGAATACAGTACGGTACGCTTACGCCGACGAGCCCAGCTACACGGGCTTATAAATAGCTAAGCGTGATAGGAACGGAAGTGAGCTCCACTACAAAAGATACAGTTTCTATGAAGCTTGGAAGCATGGAAGAGAACATTCGTTTAGTTCGACGATTCATTCAGAGCTGGGGAAGAGACTAGCACCGCGGTGATGGTCGTATACATGCACACATCAGAATCAAACCAGAATTCAATCTCATAGTTGCTCCGCCAACACATGGGTATTCCAATGGAACACTGCCCGCGCAGGTTTTGTTGTGCGTACCGCGTGGGTTGGTGGTTGGAACATTCGAGCGGTCAGCACCAACAATCAAGCCCATGCTACTTGCAAGGGGTTGGATGCCACTTGCCCTGTCTCTTGCGGGA
Source organism: Herpochondria borealis (assembly GCA_032274145.1). NCBI lineage: Eukaryota > Rhodophyta > Florideophyceae > Ceramiales > Ceramiaceae > Herpochondria > Herpochondria borealis. The sequence continues at coordinate 2,435 of JAVCKV010563442.1, read as the reverse complement.
ACACCTGACAACCAGTATCGACCCACTGCTCTACGCCAAATGGCTACAAATTCTGAATTGGTGAACCAGAGTACTCCATAGATATAAATAGTAAGATAGTTTGTATAAAGTCTGTAGGCAGTGCTGAAGCGGTGACGGGAGAGTCTCCCAACTGCCAGACTGACTCTTTCGTTCCAGAAGTAAAACTAACATGCATTGCTAGAATTTTGCACTACAACATGCAGTATCCCTTGTCTACAGGAACACTGTATCCCAAGACCAGCTCGATTCCCCGCGATGATTGATTTTCGAATGTACCATGCGACCGTTAATGATCGATCTCTCACATATGGATATGCACATCTGATAAAAGCTTGCTTTCGTCCACCATCGTCACATCTGATTCGCTCACAGGTACGCCAAGATCTACCAACCATGCGTGGTACCGTTCAACCAGGTACACTCCTTCTTCTTCATCTTCGTTCTCCTCACCACCTCTCAGGGCCTCCAAGACCATCTGTGGTGTCAGCGTGCTGGTATCAAAGTAGTTCTTGCACAAAATCTCCAACTCTGCCATTACTGCCTTGCCAAACACGATTGCAGACTCTGCAATAGACTCATCATCTCCATCACCAGGTGCCTCCATCCGAAACGGCACCTCGTAGTTGGAGCTTAGAAGCTCCAATACTAGCGTTTTAGAAGCGAGACATTCAGGTCCTCCTGGACGACCAGCAATGGCATCCAGTCGCTCACGAACAGGAATGCACGTTGCTCGCGCATTGACTGCTTGTTCCAGAGGAAATGATTGGCAATACATCTTGCACAGGTTGCACCCATCCGCCTTGTAGCAAATGAAGGTTCCCGCTTGGAAGGCTGGACCATAGACCTTGACTTTTTGCGAAAAGGCACCTGATTGGTAGGCTCCGCAGATGGATCGTACCAAGGATCGCACAATCTCGACGGAATCCTCCTCCAGGAATGAATCACGAAAGTAGGTACCGAGAGGTATTCCATTCTCATCTACATCGAGACCAACGGATTGCAGCTTCTGAAAGTGACAAACAAAGGGAACAATGCGACAGGCTGTGCTTTGACAGATGGTGAACTTTTCTTCGTCGTCATCTGGATCCAGGCACGTAATGAGACAGTAGACATCAATCTGCGACACATTACCACCAATAAATCGTCTGGCGTAGGTCGCTCGCAATTCTTCTTCATTGAAGATACTTAGCCTTGAGATGAATGGCAAGACGTCCTTGAGCATATGCCGAGATACAGCGGAGCACCGAATTACATCCGAAAAGGGCAGATAATCAAGGACATTGCCCCAGATCTCTGACGGAAGTTGAACTTCCTTGATCTCCAGGGGCTTGAGCTTCTGGCGTTTTCTCGGAGGATCGTCGATGGTACACATTGGGGTAAACAGCGGGGGTGGGGATTCTGTTGTAATCTTTGTCATAGAACAAAGAAGAAGATCGCTAGTCGCTAGTGGGAAAGATGCAACAAGAAGTTCAACAAGAAGGTTGCGTGCAGCCGTTCCAATTTTCGCGATGTTTTGATGCGTGCTCTCGAGACATTTCAAAGTTTCTGTGAAGGTAAATACAACGAATCAAATCAAAGGAAAGAACAAGCCTTGGGCAATAGAGTTGACGGCACATTGACGGTTTCCACAAGTCATGGTACTGAAAAGGCCATATTTAGAACAAACTTTAACTAGAAATTGTAGCAATGAATACGCTAAGGGAATTTTGATAAGGCCATTACATCATCTCTATCCGGTACACGTACTCGCAATATAGTTCTGACATACGTGTAACAGAATACAGCCCCTATCAGTTTGACACCTCTGTGACAGAGATGTGACGTCGAAATGATGAGATGGTGTCATATCCCAAATTTTCCAGAAGATCAGGACAGCGAGGGCTCACAGAACACTGAAGCAGTGAAGCATTCTTCAACCTTTCCCGGCTTCCTCTATTTGGCATATTGCAGCTTGAGGAATTGCTCAAGATTGCGGACAGCTTGTTGTCAACTTCTTACAGTTGATGCGGGTGGTCAGAGAATCAATCGAAACCATCGATGGTGCCCGCAAGGAAAGAGGAGAAATGTGAGCGATTCGTTCTGGCTGAGCCGCCCCTCCACATTCGCAACAACTTGTCGTCCGATTTCTTTAAAGAAGAGCGTTCAGAGTTCTGATCCGCGTTGCAACTTCTGATGAGCCGAGAGATGCTGGCGGTGAGGCTCCTCGAGAACGTGTTAAAGGAGCTTTCTTGTTCTGCGTGGCAACTCTTGCACCACGAATACGCAGAAGGGACTGACTCGCAAGGCCTATGTTCAAGGAGACCGTCCTATTGATACTCGTGCCAGTCCTTCGCGTCTTGTAGTCTTTCTTGCCGGTCCACCAAGTAACCCTAAAATCCAGTGTCACGACTGTTGTCCAGCCTAACAGTATAGTG
>JAVCKV010563431.1:0-10715 GCA_032274145.1 Herpochondria borealis | reverse complement strand
CCATTTTCGTAGGATCAGACCGGCCCGATCGCATCCGGTTTGGGTTTCTGATTGTTGTTGTTGGAGGAGAAGGGGAGTTTGTACAAACCACTTCACGATGTCCTTCTTTCTTCTTTCTTTCCCCCAAGCTTTTGCCCGCTGTGCTGAAAGAAGGAAGACGGAAAAGTCGCCGGTTTACGTGTAGCAGAGTTCTGTGACGTAGAGTGTTGACGTGTAAAGAGCAGGTGGTTCTTTGTCCCGTGGCTCATTGTGAATTTTCTCGGCCCGTGCGCTCGCTCCCATGGTGGGGTCACTCCATGTCGTTTTACTCCCTTGGAGAACTGATTGCTACCCTGGAGAACTTATTAAAGAAGGTACGTGTACAGTGGGCCGTTGGGCTTATCGCGGGCACGGCTCAGCTTTTCTGTTGCAAAAGAAAGCTTTTTTGACCAAGAGTAATCGGGGTTGAGGCGGGGCAGGAAGGAACTGGTAGAGAACGTTTTTCTTGGGTTTAAGGTTATCAATATCCATTAATATTCTTAAAATTCAAAATCGGAATAAAATTCTATTATAAAGTATGCGAAACATCTGTTTTAATCAAAATTTGTAGCAATTAAATTGTTACGTCATTCGGGCCAGCTTCACTAAATAAACAGTTTGAAACCTTGAGGGAACATGTCACTTTCCTTCAAGGTGTCGTCTAGTGCAATTTTCTTCGCGCGGTATATACATGTAAGCAAAAAATAAAGAAAAGCATCGAAGGAATTGATTCCAGCGATGGTGGCGAGGTGGTAGTTTCTTGGTTGCTTTCCCCAATATATTCCAAAAGACAAGAACTTCTTAACTACTTTAATTCGCGTTGATTAAAGTTTTGTAGAAACTTGGGAGAGTAACTAATATAATAGACGTGAAGTGAACGGCATGTAGTTCAAGTCGGAGAGACGGAAAATAAAAATTGCTCTATACAAAGTTGCTCTATACAAAGCACAGCACAATTTTTGGATGACTAACTTTTTAGATATTTACAATTTGATAAACTGTGTATAACCATGAAAGTTGTTCAGGTAGACCTTTAAGCTACGTATTCCTTTATTGTCGAAATCATCGCGTAAGGAGACTAAGCAAATATTTTCCAATGTAATTGGAAAGGGGGAAGAAAAAGGTCTTTGAACTTTGAAAAGAAAAAGCAATTATTTCGTTAATTGCATTGAATGTAATGGCGCATTTTTACACAGTATTACAAGGCAAATTGAATTGTCTGATGAACATGTGCGAGATGTTGGCATTTCAATATACACTATGTTCAATATCTGTACATGTATTATATATAGTGCATATTGAAATATCCATATTGAAATATCCATGCGTGTAAATAAGTATATATGATTTCGTACACCTTGCCGGTGAGAGGGATCATCGTGACCTCTGCACACCGACAACGGCCAAATCAGCACCACCTCGCTTGATCCTCACCACCTTGTCGACCCCGGCACGACGGCTCAACTTCTCCACTCCACCATCGATCGCCACCACAATTTCGGTTTGCCTATCCATCACTGTCCCGTATCCCACGAACACGGCCCGGCGCCCACTCCTTCTGTTTCCTCGCCCCAAAAAACAATTCTCCACGTCCCCCGAAAGCCTGCATCCCTCGCCCGACCCGCTTCACACCGCTTCACGGCACTCCCGTCCCGTCTTTCCAACGACCAAATCACATCCGAGCATTCCGCGACCTAGCACACCTCAGCCCTCGCGGAGCCAAACACACGTCACACACATATCCGAGCGATCAACGTTGAACAGGCCCACAAAACGAACGAGCAAACTGAGTAACAAACTGAGTAACAATAACAATACCAACGACTGAGCACGCGTAGAAAAGTGCGCGTGATCCGTGCGCCGTCCCACCCCACGTGCGCGACCATGCGCCTACTACATGTCTCGCCGCATACACGCGTCCTCGTCGCGACCGCGCTGTTGTGCGTGGCCCTACTCTCTCTGAGCGCGGCACACCTGCCGTCCGACGCGAAGCATCGTGGTCGTGGTCGTGGTCGTGATCGTCAGTCGCAGGGTCAGGGTCTGCGGTTGCGCTGGTGGTCGGGTTCGCCGGTTGAGAAAATGACGGACACTTCCTCTGGGGCTCGATCGAAAAAGTCCGCATGCAAGTTGCCGCCGCGCGACAGCGGAGGGCAACCGCGACTGCGCGTCTCGCCCGCAGCTTGGGCACCCGTCCCTGCGGCGCTCGCGGCCTATGTCGCGGAGCATGCGCGCATGTGCGCCGCGTTGGACAAGTGCCTCAACGCTTGGGACAAGCAATCCACCCTACACCTACACGAATACCAAAAACAACACAGAACACGAAAACTACATGGAAGAGGACATCGACATCGACGAAAAACGCTCCATTTGCCGGATTGCCCGCCCGTCCTCCTCTGGCGCTGCCACGCGCAACGAGGCCCCACCCAATGCGACGGGCTTGGCGACCGTCTTCGCGGCATCCGCATTGCGCTCCTCCTTGCCGTGGTCACAGGACGCGTCTTCCTGCTCGACTGGCCGGCCTCGCCGGCCGATCTGCGCGTCGCGCTGGAGGCCTCTGAGATCGACTGGCGCGTGCCGGACGCGCTGCAGGGTAGTGCGTCTCGCGGCGGCGAAAGCAACAGAAAAGAAGGCCACGACGACGGCGACGGCGATGAAGACGAGGAGGGAGGCAGAAGACTGACGCTACCACCGCTCGACACCGTGTCGCTGCCATGGCACGTGCGGGCCTTGCATCCGGGTCTACTGTACGGGGTCAGGTCCGCCGAGAACTTCACGGACGGAGTGAGCGGTGGAGTGCGGAGCGGAGACAGAAGCAACAACAGGGGAAGCGTGGGGACCGGCATGCGGCAGCTCATTGCAAACATGTTTGCGGGCGGAGCAGCGCAACCACACGGGTCTGCCGGCACGGCAGCACGAGCGCGATCCGCCGTTACACCACCAACCCCATCTCCAAGACAAGGGCCGCCTGTATCCGCTGCGAAACCGCCCCTCCCGCGAACCGGCGCGCAACTACAATGCCGCAAGGCGCGCAAACAGCACGCGCGTGCAACAAGGCTTGGTATCGCGCGTGCGCTCGGAAGGCTTCTTTTCGTGCCGGCGCCGGCCGTGCGGTCGCAGCTGCGCGCCCGAGGGTTATGGGCCTATTCCCGTCAGCCGTACATCGGCGTGCATTTGCGGACGGGGCGCGACGTCGGGGAAGAGGGGCACAGAAAGTATGCCGCGTTGCGGGCAATGGGTCATGAGCGACTTGCGACTGACGCATTTGCATGCGCGGGCACGGTGGCGCGGGCATTGGACGCGGACGCGGGCTCGAGGTGGGGGCGGGTGTGGCAGAGGAGGACGAGGAGGAGAGGGAAGAGGAGGTCGCCTTTCTGGCTCGGCGGGCGTGGGAGCTAGGCCAATGTGGAGGTCGCGCTCGCCACGGACTCGGTGGCGCACGCTCGCGCCTTCGCAGAAGTGGTGCGTCGACAAGGCGTATCGGTTGACGTGCCGCGCGAACGGCCTGCATATCATCTGACCATGCAGTCGGCGTGGCGCGCACAGATGCGCGGTGTGCATGGGGTCGAAGGCGCGGGCGAAGAGGAGTGCGCAGCGTTCGTCGAGCTTTTTGTTGAGCTGTTCGCGCTGGCAGGGGCCAAGGCTATTGTCGAGACCGGGTCCGGGCTGTCGCGCGCCGCGCTGCTCATGGGGCGCGCGCGCACGCAGGCGTCGCTGCGCGTCGTCGACAACAGCACGCGCTGCTGTGTGTGGCGCATGCCGGCGTGAAAGTGGAGTTTATTGTAAGTTCATCCGTTTTCCGGGCATTGAGTGTGTCATTTTTAAATAGTAAATAATATTTCTGTTTAATTTGTTGAATTCTGATAAAATTTGAGGTAGAATTAAATTTGAATGTAATCGAAAATGAATATATATCCTTTCACCTATTGTGTACAAAAGTATTTTTTTAATTTTTAACAAGTTTGGAGTGCCAGAGGCCTACACGGAACACACCGGTGGTATAGTGGTAGCATACGTCCCTGCCACGGACGAGACTCGGGTTCGATTCCCGGCCGGCGTACTAGACTTTTTGATTGATTTTTGATCGTGTTCACCTAATCTGCTACCGCTGCTTTCTTCTCCCTTGCGATTTGAAAAATGCGATGCATCCCCAGTTCTGCGCGTGGTGTGATTCTCTGTAGAGTTGCACTGGACTTCTGCTTGCTTCTCGCCCGTTTGCATCCCTCCCTCATCCGTACGGGCAATAGCTGTGCGTATGTTCAAATGCCAAGTCGTGGACAACTATTTGGGCAATAAAGACATTTTGTTCCAGACACAACTACATTAACGGCCGTACTATCCCATAAAGTTAAGTTAATTTATTTTAAATTCAGAATTTTTATTCTTACGGATTGGGTAATGATCACTTCGTTGTTCGCCAAGGACATTTAAATACAAACTTTTTTTGAAAACACATTTTGAAAACACCCTTTTGTCCTACGCATCATTAACGGGGAAGCTCGGATAATCGTGCAGAGGATTCGTTCACCGTAAATCTGTTAAGTACGTCACATTAATTGCTGAGAAACCAGGTAAGAACACCACACACAGTATTCGTAACAACAAGACATGCCATTCCAACTGGATAGAGAGAAATGCGTTTTCATGTAACTGAAAACGTTGAGTGATAGCAGTCCACTGCATCATAGGCTTCAAGCGTCGATAGAATGAAGGTTTTCTTGAAAACCTTCAACAATAGGTGCCAAAAGTATTAATTTTCCTTTGTTTGAATACTCTGCGTTCTTACGGAACGTTTGATGTTACATGTATGAGTTCTAAGTCTCCGTTCATGTACCGTATTTCCCCATCGGCGATTTTACCAATTTATGCAGGGATCCACACTATTTGTTGAAACTCATACTTTATATATCTATTGCGATATTCTGCTACGATAGATTAATATTTATATTGCCATAATGTCGGAGGCAGACTTGCGAACCTGCTTCATCACTGGAGCACAGTACCTTCCATTCAACCACCTTCTTCGAACTCAGTGGAACATGGGTTGCATAGCTGACCGCATTATGGACAATACTGTCGAAAAAAATAAAAAGGCCGAAACAGTTAGGTTTTCCTGTTGATTTATAAGACCTGAGCGGTCTATTAGTTCCGTCCTTTTCGATCGGCACTTATCCTACTACGGCAACGTACTTGTTCCCATGGGTAGAGTAGTGAAGGAAAGTGTTTTTACTCCTCGAGGATACCCCTAGGATGGAATGTTCACCTCCCCCTGACATACTATGTTGTCATGCGACTGACGTGTGTTGCAGGCGACACAGCCTTATATTACAGCTCCCTTTGATCTCGTACTGGTTTTACGTTCAACAAAGTTGAATCTAAATGACAGAAATCTTCAGCCCGGAAAGAACTGGTGCCGGGCAATATGATAGATACACTATCCCATATACTCCGACAATTATATTGTAACAATAGTTTTAAATATAAATAATTGTAATATAAAATAGTAGTTATATTACAAAATTTAAAATTTAAAACAAAGGAGCCCTATGAACCATTAAACACATTCAAAATATCTTTCTTATTCACTGTGAATTGTGAAGTCTATATACTATAATTGTCATCAAATTTGGTCAATCATATTCATTCTTTATTTGGATATGATATAATTGAGACGGCTTGAACAATTACTTTTCGCACAAAAGTGTGTATCTCCTTTTTCCTCAAGGTTCTGAATATTCCCAATTGACTTGTAGTATATAAAACAAGATGTATACAATAACAATATGATTGAATATAGCTAAATACCACGTATTTTGATAAATTGGGTTACATTGTAATTCAGAGGCTAGTCACTTTCGCGTTCCCCAACGCTTGGTATCGAACAGAGCTGTGATCATGACTTAAATCGTTCATACTGATGAAATTAACTGAACCATGGGTGCAATGATCTCGACGAAATTTGACATTTTCGGATAGCTTTAGGCAGAAAACGTTAATGTCATTTTTGTAGAGTGGAGAAGATGTGGGTTCTTATCAAGAGAAATACCAAAAGAGCTTGACAATTGAATAAGAGGATCCTGTGACAGTAACGGCCGAAGAAGAACCAGGTAATTTTACTCCACAGAGCAGGATGATGATGATATCTCAACACCCCAATCAAACTAAACCTCCGCAATGCAAAGAAAACGTAAAAAATGAAAATGAAACTTTTGAATGGACCCGATGAGACAGACTTCACCTAAATAGAAGCGTAATCTGAACCTATGAATACAAACGGTTCTTACTGCCGTGTAAATTTATATTCGATATAATTCAAACCCTCTACATATAATCCGGATATGATATATCCAGTATCTTTCCCGAGAGGTGCAATATCTGTGATGAGCGTATATCGTCAGATTATTTCTCTGAAACCCCAAGGTAAATAAAAAGATGTCCTCAATTTTAAAAGCCGAACAATTGAGAAGAATGATACATCATAATGACAAATAGGGAATTTGTGATCTGAAAAACGCCGATTTGTCGCAGTATCTTCCAGTTACATATATGGAGTATACCTGGGGAGATGGGTTATTCCAGATACAAATGAATCCACTGCGAGACGCGTTGGGTTGTCAAAAAAATCGCGAGTGCGACGAGTACTCTCGTGACGACGAGGAGATTGCTTCCAGAGACACCGTGTCGCTAAGGGGCATCTTGTACCGTGAATGCGTCACGGCCGGTTAATCTTCATATTGCAGCCTAGTTGCGTTGGTAGAGGTTGTCTTCCATATACTAGGGAGTCTGTAGGTGTACCTTAAATGTTTTTTGCAGAAGTCACATATCTAAAAGAAAATGGAAGGGGGTGTAAAGTTTGGATTGGGAAGATCAGGCATATTGCTCAACGAATCTCAAAATTGTTTAACTTTTCTCTTCTCTTTCCGATTTTAACAAGGATGTAACCCCCTCGTCCTCATATAGAACCGGGTGCAAGCGCACAGTTCGTAAAAGCGGCCTACTTCGGACGAGGTAGGGTACCAGATGATGTGAGCGAGTCAATCGACTAAGCTGCTCGCACGAACTGCAGCTGGCCGGCTGTTAATCCGTCTGAGAGGAGCCAGAGAGCGTTCCAGGCTCAAGTGGAAAGATGGTCGCGTTTAATGACGTACGTACATCGCGTGATCGCAACGTACGCTTTCGATATGGCGTACGTTCGCTGGGGACGCGAAAGTCAGTACGTCACCGACTTATACAACATAATCCACTACAAGTGCTTCAAGGACTACAGGGAGGCGCACGGGGATATGTTGTGCTACAGCGGTCCAATCGCCTCGCTTTTGCGCCGAGATACGCTGTATGAAGGCTACGTCGAGGCCAAGTGGCCCGCGTACGACGCTACATGCGACTTACAAGATGCTGCTGTGCATGCGAGCCTTTGTGAGTAAGGAGTGCCACCGCACTTGGAACTTGATTCCGAGGAACTGCCAGGAGATCAAGTGCATAAAACGACAGGTCTAGATTCAGATGTTACCGACGGCTCTGGTGGGTCGTTTTCACGGAGTGAGCTTTGGAGGTCTGCAACGCCCTCCTTATACAGGCCCGTGTCGGGCGGCTGTGTTTACCTAGGGGCAGTGAGGGCGAGGAGCACGCACCTAAGGTAAGTAGGGTAGCTCCTCGTATTACCCTAGCTATATAACGTAAGATGATGGAGGCACGGGATCTCAGGAGGAGAGGGAGGCCGACCAGGAGCATGTAGCAGAAGACGCTGAGGTCTTCAAAGAGGACATAGAATCTTTAGTTCGCTGTTAGTTTAAGTGTATTTTTAGAATAATGCGTAAGTGCTTTTTGCACGTAGCAGCTAGTAATGTCTTCGCTGTTATCGTTAAAAATGTCACGTCGTCCAAGAGAAGACAGGGTTTTTTTTTATTGCCGTTGCCGTTTTGGTACAAAGCAGTGTAGTAAATATTGAGATGATTAATTAATGAATTATGAAATAAATAGTTAACAATCTTCTTAGTAGGAAACACCGATTATGGGTTAGGAGAATCGTTAGAATACTTTTTGAAACACATTAACGTATATATATATATAAATATATATAACAGTATATAGGGTATACTTGTGTAAGAAGTGCTGCGAATGCAAATGATTCGTATATAAATACACATCACCCAAGTCAAAAATGCCTTTTATTATGGTCCAACCTTGGGTTTATGCAAATGCAGTACACCATTCGCATAATCTCCACTCACGACTGTGCACTTACATATTCATTGCAAAAGGATTACATTTACTTTTCCTCTTGACTGAAGCACAACGGCCAGCTCCCGCAAGTAGTAGTATAAATAGCACTCAAACATCGCGTTTATGAAAAGGAATAAAAGAGAGCTTGAAAAAAGTCGATCCCCAACTTCTCTGCTATCGACACTACCCTTTGCGCCGCCGTGCGCATCTCAAAAGCCTTGCAAAATTGTGTGAATACACCAACGTGCGCCTCTGTGCACAACTGCCCATCCTGTGTTTCCTACCACATAAACCAATCTGTTTTGACCTTTTATCCGTTCCTTTTTCCACTGCACCTATTTTTGTTAATACTCCCCCCGATTTAGGTGCATATTACCTCCACAAGGAATTTGCAAGAGGAGGTAGATTATTTTTGAGATGGTATTGGTGTACCATCTGTCGGGGAAGATACTGCGCGTATTATTACGTATCATACTGTGGGACTAATATAAGTCCTCCTTACTATGTATTTCATGCGTTGTAGGTCGAATGAAATAATAAAAAGTTGCCTGAAGAGAGGCGGGTTCTGTGTGCCTCGCCCCAGGGCGTTTAGATCCGGAGTAGCTGGGTTTAGACGAGGAGAGCGACTTCGTTTAAGAGGCGGAGGTGACTTGGGTTAAGGTAGGGCCGATAAGTCGGGACACTGTTTATTGGCGGCTTCATTGTACACGAAACCGTTCGTTTTTATCTAAACGCGTCAGGCACGAGTTTGAGTGGGACGGGCGAGAGACCATATGAGGAAACCATACTGATCGTCTTATCTGGTAGGGTGACTAGATCGTGGCGAGCTGTAGTGTTAACCTTTACTATTTTTATGGGATCAGTAACCTTTTTTCATATTTTACGATCCGGCGTACCGGAATTGTTTGATTCGCAGCGCACGAAGACGATATCGCCTTCTTTATAGATTCGACGAGACGGGCGAACTCGCTCGTCGAAGTTATTTTTATTACGGCGCTGAGGGTCCGCAAATTTATTGCCTGCCGTTTCATTAACTTTATAAACGTGTAATAAAACGGTGTTTAGCTATAGTCGTCGTGAGACATTCATGGTATACTGTCTCATTCTTAGCCAAGGCTAAGTGTGGGAGTGGGTTGGTCAACATTAGATCGAACGTGATAACAACGGTGGCTTGATGAACCGAACAGTTATACCCATAAGCTATTGCATGCATGATCTGGTGCCAGTCGAGACCATGTTCACTGTAGTAGCATCTTGAGATGCTACTAAACTTCTATTAAACCTAACTACCTGCCGTTAGTTTGAGGGTGGTAGGAAGAGGTAAACGCCTGTCTGATATTTAAGGTAGTACAGAAAGCGCTAAAAAGGCCGCGGTAAACTGGGTACTGCGATCAGATAATAAATAGGCTGGTTGCCCGTAATGATAAACCCAATGTTTGCAGAGACTTTCGCTACTGCAAGAGCGGCTGTAGTACACAGAGGACAGACTTGAGACATTTTATTGTACCGGTCTGTAATGCATAAAATGTATTCATAGCCACCTTGGGTCCGGGGTAGGGGTCCAAGGATTTATATGGCTACATTTTCCCCTGGCCGTTTGGCCCGGAACATTTTAAAACGAGTGATGCCTACGTAGTTTAATACGTCTTTTGGCACACTCGACACAATTGTGTACAGCTGCGAAGGAGTCAAGGGCCGTTCCGGGCCAGTAGAACGTCTTACGCACTGTAGCTTAAAGTCTAGTGCCTCCAGGATTAACAGAAGGCCTGAAGACGTGAGAGATATTTAGTATCCTCTTTCGTAGGACAAAGGGTACTACTATCTGTCTAGAAAAATCGATTGGAGATATTCTCTCTAATAATCCGATAATACTTATGAGGAATTCGTTAGGTGCACCGGAGTGTACTTAGTTTAACAGGGAACGAGGGAACGTATCCTCGGCCTGGTTTATGATTATCTACTCCGTACTAAAGGCTTATTGAGCAGCCTGGAGCGCGGAGTTGATACCTATGGGAAATTTACTGGGCGTTTTTAGGTCCACAGTACTTATTCTAATATTTACATTGTTGTAAATATTATTAGCAGCAGTACTCTCTTTTCTGGAGAGTCTAGTTTCCTTCCCCAGTAGAACATTAAAATTATTACTGTAGACTGCGTACCATTCAAGAGTATCTTCATCGCCCATAATATCTTCTGTGACGTGTGAAGTAATCATTTCTTCATAGTATTCTTCTGCAGTAAATTCAGAATTTAGTATAGGGATATATAAGTCTGGAACAACGTTTATCTCACCAGACGATATTAATCGGGACAGGGCATCAGCTAGCTGGATTTTATCCTATTTTTATATTCAATAGTAAAATTGAATTCAGATAAACGTTGACGCCATCTGGCGAGATAGCCAGATACGTCTGTAACACCAGGTGGCCATTTAAGAGCCTGGTGGCCAGTAATAATTGGAAGAGTGATCCTTCCAA
>JAVCKV010563420.1:0-10718 GCA_032274145.1 Herpochondria borealis | reverse complement strand
ATGTGCGTAGGAAACTAGAGTTTCGAAGTGGCAAACAGTAGGGATTCGATGAAAGGGTCTGGTATGTTGATACCAAAGTTTGGTAAACCCATACTTAAGTATACAAGTAAAAAGGGCTAAAACGGCCGATGTTAACAAACCGCGGTATGGTAAGTCACTGAAACGGTACAGTAACTTACCATACCAAAGTTTTGACGTTGGTGTACCGAAAAAGTTACGAGACCTAACTAAAAAGCGGTATAGAAACTTTATCATCCAGGAATGCTACAAGTGATTATGCAGTGTAGGTTAGACTTCACGTGTTTTACGGTGTGCTCTAGTATTTAGGAGCTCTGTCGCGTGTCATCGCGACCACCTGAATAAACGACAACCTTCTCTGAAGCTCTTCCCTGCGCGAGCTGAAGCGCCGCGTCCCGGATCTACCAAGCTCCAGCCTTACTACGTTGCTCCCGGTTTTGTCTAGTAAGGTGCACAACCGGACCCCTGGACCGTTTCAACAACGCGAGCGCGCGTTGTCTAACCGGCCCTTCGTCCTCCCGTCCCATTCGCCAGTGAGTGCGACTCCCCCTTCCCTTAGGAGCGGTTCCCTACGCGTGCTGTAGCGCGGCGTCCCGGATTTACCCCCGTCTTCTGTCCCGCACCATTTTTGTGAACCCCCCCTTTCTCCCAGCGTTATTCGCGAGCTGCAGCGCCGCGTCCCACTCTACTTACCCTCTTCGCAGCGTGTGCCACGAGTTCCTTATCCCGAGACGCCCGGAGCGCGTCTCAAACCTTCCCCGGGTCGCCAGTGAGCGCGACCCTCTCCTTTAGCGAGCGTGATACGCGTGCTGAAGCGCCGCGTCCCACACATCTCGTCCCCGTCCCACAGCGCGGAGCGAGCTGTCCCAGGTTCCTGTTACCCCGTCGCCCCCAAGAGCGACGGCATCCTCTTTCTCAGTCCTACCCCTCGACGCGAGCTACGCGCTGCGTTTCGCCCCTGTCCCTTTCCCAAGGGGCCCCGAGCGCATCTTCCCCCTTTGTCCTCGGTCGCCAGTGAGCGCGACCTTCCCCTCTCTACCACTCTCCCTCCTTCCCGGATCAGCACAAACTTGTGTGCTGATTCTCCTTGCTACCTTACAGAGCGCTCTGCGTTCTCTTTAGACTCTCCGTAGTCTCCCAGGTATCCTTACACCGTACCTGAGTCCCGTAAATACTGTAGGTGCAGACCGAAAGACAACCAGGCCCCTTTCGCGGGATCACCTGCTACCTAAACGAATTACAGTGCTACACTAGCACTATCTTGTACACATCCGCCTTTTTTGGTGTGTTTGATACTACAAATTACAGAACTAGACACCTATTAGGCCTCCTTCAAGGTAAAAGTTGATACCTAAGCGAGCAAAAGTGCTCCTTGTAGCACAATTATTTTACATCCACTCTTTGTTGGTTTGTGCTATACGAAAATTGGTCTCCTGACGCCACATTTTAGGGTTTCTGTCCCTTTTCTAGGACTGTTGCTACACTAAAATTAATGTTTACTGTACTACACACCAATCTCAACTTTTGCAGACTGATAAAAACTAATCCTTTTCGCATACAGTCGATCTCAGCAGAAAATATCAACGCTGTGGAACGCCTTCTCGTGGCCGTGTTAGAAGTATACCGCGTCTTTTCGGACGATAAACAGTCCGTAAAATGATTACTGCAGTGGTGGCCGGGTTTCTCAACCGCCACACTCCACTACCCGCGTCTTGTAAACTCAAGCGAGCAAGATACCTACAGGTGCAGCGAGAACTCCCGTTCTGCTCACGCTAGGGGTACGGATCTCCAACCTACTTTTGGGTTTTATGAAAGTACCTTTGGCACTTAAAATGCTCGTGGAGCAAGGAAGCGGACGTCTACCATTCCGTTTAAGACTTTATGCAGATATAACCACCGTGAAACACCTTATCAACGCCTCTGAGATGCCTGAGTCGGTCAAAATCATCCGCGTGGGGTCCCTGGAGCAGGGTTTCTATACTCAGCTTTCACAGAAGCTTACACCCCCCATAATTACTGCCTTTCCGGGCTCGTACCCATCTACGCAGCCTCGCCTCGTTTTTTAGGCTAGCGCCACACCCGCTACTATATAGCTGCTGGCGTAGGCAGCCTCCCCTTCCCAAATCTCGTGTCAGTACCCGGAGATACATGACGAGACGGCCACAGAACCTGCCACATCTGGCCGCTACGTTGCATACTTCACCTGACCCAGCCTTGCAGGTGCAAAGAACGATATTGTCCGGCGTGCGATATGTTCTCTCCGCGGCGGAGTAATAAAATAATCCTATTTGTTCCGGTGATCTGGTACTGAGAAAGAGCCGTCCGTCCATTGCAGGTGCAGAACCGCCAATACGAAGTGCACACATGCCTAATCGAGAAGCGAGTGCGGGCGCTGGAGGATTCCTTCGGAAACGATGGCTTCCATCAACTGCATCAACCTCAGGCCTCCATTGCGGCCCGTAAGAATGCATCCCATCTTCCAGGCGAACCGGCTGTGAAATTTCAACATCAGCTACTCGCAGCGCCCGAAGTTTAGAATTTATGGAATAATTCTTGTCAGCCACAAAATTTGGCCGATTAAAAGTACATCCCAGTGTAGGTTCTCTGCACTTGATAGTGTCCTTGGCCATCCCCGAGGTAATTGAGCTGGAAACCCAGCTCACCGCCATGATCAAGGACATGTCGTCGTCTCTAAAAAGAATGAAAAAATGAAAATATGAGGGACGTCGACATCTCCAGCTCGGATTCATTTTCGGTAAAAACCAATTACCAGCTATTATTTTCATGGAAACTGCTTGGCCCTAGGTCCATGGGTCTAACGGAGATTGTTCGGTCATACCCCAAATTTAAATGAGTTGAAATTACAGTACATAACGCCTCAGGAACACCGACCCGTCACCGGTTCTCCGCGTACTGAGAAAAGCCGTTTTTAAATATCGCAGGTTAACCCAAGTTGTGGCTAGCTCAAAATTTAACGGAGCCTCCCCCTTAACAATAATTCACTTCATAAATGAATTCAATAAAACGTGCGACCAGAATCGCCTTAGTGAGGGGCAGCCCTACTATTAGTACCCAAATTGTTATCGGATAGAGATAAACTTTGTTTCACTAATAAATAGATGCACGGATGTGGTCTCATTACGTATCCACAAGCCATCCGATGACTGCTGCAGCAGTATGCTCTTAACTAATACACCAAGCACACCGTCTCGGATTTTGAATAAAAATATCCCGACCCGAGGGGGAAGGGGGGATTAGTATACTTACCTTCAGCGCCTGAATTAAAATTCAGCTGAGTGCTTCAATATTTTCACTGATAAAGAACGAAGTTGGCACCTCCTCACTAATATTAACCCAGCCATTAAGGCGGGCCTAAATTATTCCCAAGCTACTGAGGGACGTTTCTCTATAGTAGAGGAAGCCCTTCAGGCGGCCTTGGCAGCGAGAAAAAGCTACCGAAATTCTATTGCTCATCTACAGAGAGGCGCAAGTAGTATAACCTACATGAACGCCTGAGTTGGGATCCGTAAAGTAGTACCGACCGGAAAACCCGTCCAGGTCGTATCGCAGCGTCCCACCGTAACGTTTTCGGATACAGACACGTCGGACCTGCCAAAATTGGACGCTGATACAGGGATGTCGAAGGCGTACGATTATACTTGAACATCCAGCCCTACCCATGGAACTTTCCCCTCAGCTCCCTCGAAATCGAGGCTGTCTCACAAGGCTGCAGTGATGTATGTGCCCCACCCGATTCCAGGCTGCTCCAATTCTCCGAGCCCTTTTAACATGACCCACGTGTACCTGGCGGTAAAGAGGTTCTTACTCCTTTTTCTAACTGGGGTACCACAGCTGCGATTGTACACGAACGACGTAACATTGATCCATGAGAAGGCTCTTTTTAAATGAGCAATATCCCCGTTCCACTGATCCCTCATTCTTCCCACCATGTTCCGCCCCACAGCCTAAGCTGAAAAACCTGAACAAAAATGGTGAGGACGAGGATCAAGTACTTCCTTCGTCTACTGAGGACCCTGACTCGGCCTTTCCGGTTGAAACCCTCACCATCAGCAGCCCTTCCTACGGCATTCCCCAGTCCAAGACGTACGGGGAGTACCTTCAGGACCCATTTTTAAGTTGTCACTTTATATGTATAAGGTAGCGGCACGCGTCGGAACTTGGTCTCACTCACGGGCCCCTTTTTATCCTTTTATTACACAGGAGCGCGTTCTAATATTATATGTGCAGGTGATTTTTACCCATAGGTTTTGACCTCTCTAAATAACCGTCGGTAGATAGCTCTTATCGTCTGCTTCGCAGTGTACACTCAAATAAATTCTGTATCAACTACCTCTACGTAAAGATAAGCAGCTACAAATGTTTTCAACCATTTCCAGTTGTAAAAAATTAGTGCTGGCGTCCTACCATGCACTTAGTTCATAGATGAACAAGTGGACCAAATTTAGGTGCGCCGGCACGTAGCCATTTTAATGAACGGTGCCATCTTTCCCCTATAAAAACTACTAAGCCCATCTTTATACAGGAATCTACGGGAAACACAGGAAATATCTTTCAGTAAAACTGAACCCCTCTGGGCGCGGGTTGCAAAAAATACCGTACTGGTGTTTCCAGAGAGAAACGTTACATTGGTCCTGTCCTATTCGGGTACCTTCCTATTGGAAAGCAAAGCAAAAGACCCTTTTTAATAACGGACAGATCTTTGTCGCAAATTTCATAGCTACTTCAGTCTCAAAAGTACCGTTTGAAATTAAGGAACATTGCCAATTCCTCACCGGCCACAGTACATTCTCGCAAAACTCAAGTTGTCACAGTTGCTTTCACGGCCCCTATATCCTAAGCCAAGTGCACCGTCTGAACCTTAAATCACCCGTAGACTCTTATAGAATATACATAAAAGGGAAATTGTAAACACCCCTGGCCTACTAACACTTCATACACCGTCTAGTACACCCGTCCGACTCTGCTTCCTTGCAGAGTACACATGAAGACTGTTTGATGATACCTGCGCGCCTGGAAAAGGGTGTGGTATAGTAGCTACTGAACCATTAGCAAATTATTTCCGTTCTTTACTGTAAGGAATCCAAAGGATTTAAAAACTCTTGGCAGTCCGGATAAACCAGCTCTTTATCCTCCCGTGGCACCTGAGGTACTATAACAGATACCAGCTTCACCGGACCCTGAGAAAACATTAAAATAGCTCAATACTGACCTTTCCTATAAATTTGAGGACCTGGATGTAACCCACCTACAGTGGCGTAGCATACCAACGTCAAAATATGCCCACAACCTTTGCGTCCCTGTTGACAGGGAAATAGGGAAGGTAGATAGGTAAAGTCTCACCGTATTGACATCATACCTGAATCCCGCCCCTTTAGGTTGCAGTCCTACAGGGCAGGGTTAAAGTATTGAGAGGCAAAGTCCTACGTGGTTCATAGACAGTTCAAACTGGGCGTCATTCTTCCGTTTCAGAGTGAGTGGGTACTCCCTGTTTTATTATTCCCTAAATCAGAAGGGACAAAACCTATCCATTTTAACTGCCGAAGTTAAATGTTTTTCTCATTAAAAGATAGCTATAAATTGTCTCGCATGGACAATTTGTTAGATAGCTTAGGGGAAGATAAATAATTTTCTAAATTTTACATCAACTGCGGCTATTTGAAGAAAACTTAAGAGAACATGAGGAACCAAAAACTTAATAAGTATGAAAAAAGGTTCTATCAATATAGTATAATTACCTTTGGAATGATTTAAAACCTTGCTACATTTCAAAGTACAATGGAAAATACTGTATAAGGCTTCCGCTGGAAATCCTGTCTAATATACCTCCATGACTTCAAATTATTTTCTAATAATTTTGATGATCATCTAAATCATGTGAGCCAAATCCTGCACTGTTTAGAAAATTACTGGTTCAGTTCAAAATAATCTAAGTTTTCCTTCAAAAAGTGGACTACTTTGGTCACGTGGTGAGTCCTGGTAAAATATCAGGTAAGCGAGCTCTTCTATGAGCACTTTTCTTTTGTTCCATCCCTCGAAGCCCTGATATCCGCTTCCCAGCCATTATCTGGCTGTAAGCCAATAAACCGCATCATTCTACGCCAAAGCGCTTTTTTAGGTAACCCAGGCTAACGGTTTCCTACAATATCGCCCTCGGCCACGGTAACTATGCATTCATTCTGCTGTCTTTCTTCGCGTCAAGTCTCTTATCGATTTTTTCCTTTATATGTCCCAACCTGCTGGTTTTCTGCAGACACTCTGCGGTTTTCTTCCATTGCACCGACTTTTGCTTATCATTGCACTTCTGTGCTTATCGGACCACATATCTACGGTGTTTGCACCGCCTAACGGCTAGCCTCTATGGTACCGCTCTTACGCGCTACTATAACTTTCACCTTGGCCTCTTGGAAATGAGAGTTTGGACACATTAATTGTACCTCGGTGTGGGGCGTTGAACTTTCAGTATGTAGTTGTTTTTCTGCGCTCCCGCGCTCTTCGCAGTTTCCATAACACGTTTCTACCCATCCCTATCACTGCTCCACTGTTTATTCATAAGCACCAGAGATCTTTCTGTCCCCCGTGTTATCTGCACAGAGCGCAAACCGTTCTCCATGTTCCCTCGTAATATTCCTCCGTCGTCCTCTACATAAAGTTTCTAATTATTTTTGTCCCTGTACCGTTTTTAGGTACAATCCTAGAAGCCCACCTGCCCCCTTTCACGGGATTACCTGCTACCTTAATTAACTACAGATCTCTCTATGGCACTATTATTTTATGTCCACTCTTTGTTGGGTTGTATGATACCACAGGTAGTGGCGGGGGCGAAGGTGTGATTGGGACGGGGCGACGGTAGGTTTGTGACAAGGGCCACGATGGCTAGTGATGGGGGCGATGGCTGGGTCGTGCCAGGGGGCCGCGGTGAGGTTGTGAAGGCGGTATCTCGACGGGAAGGCTAGCGGGTTGGGGACCAGGACGCCGGCGACGGTGGAATTGTGACGGAGGCAACGGCCGGATGGGAACTGAGGGCGGTGGAGTGGTGACTGGGGCGGC
This sequence comes from Herpochondria borealis, assembly GCA_032274145.1. NCBI lineage: Eukaryota > Rhodophyta > Florideophyceae > Ceramiales > Ceramiaceae > Herpochondria > Herpochondria borealis. The sequence continues at coordinate 3,632 of JAVCKV010563420.1, read as the reverse complement.
GGGTGGGCGACTCGGGCGATGACGGGTGTGGAATCAGTCCGAAACATTTATTTTCCCTCTTGTGTCAGCACCGAAGCGATGAGGCGAGGTTGTTTTCGCTGGTTTTTTTGTTGCGGGCGGATTTCGCTTCTCACTCTCTATGTCATTCGTTCTTTGCGCCAAGTCGGCCAAAACCGCTCTAAAAATTATTATAAAAAACAAATGTAAAAAAACACCCAAAACGGAATCTATTCTCTTTCGTTCTTCGCTCTTTTCGCTCTCCCGCATCGTTAACGGTTACCTAAACCCTGGATACTACTGTACTTTGCCCGTTGCGCGCGTATCGACCATGGAGTCAGGTGGTTTACGTCGTCTCCCCGCCCCCATCCTCCCCGCTCTCATCCTGGCTCTTCTATGTACACGCACTCGCGTTGTTTCGCTCTCAGGCCTGCTTATGTAGTAGCACGAGCTAGGCACCTACAGAATCAACCTCCCGCATGCCTTTTGATGTATCAGAAAATATGTGTGGTGTTAATTAATGCTAAAAGATTTTAGTGATGCGCCACATTCGCGGCTTCTAGCTTTTTCACGAAACCCGCGTCTTCTTTTCCGGTTCCTGCACCAGTCTCACTCAACTAACTCATCGCTCGCACTCGCTTCCCCTCGCTTCCCCTCGCCGTCCCCACTTATTCTAACCAAGTACACCCACTTCGTTCTTTCGGGTCCGCATGCACAAGACGCCCACCAACTCCTGCGCGAATTCGACGCCGTCTTCACTCAACGAGGCCTAAGAGTCCCCGAAAAAGATTATGAAAATGCGCTGTCGCCCGCGCTGTTGCCTGCGCTGTCTGCGCCGCCAAAAAATACGTAACTAGTAATCTGACCCCCGCCACGACTATTGCTACGATGACAACCTCTTCGGAGGGGCCGGTTGTTATGGAGCCCGTGCCCTGCTCGAAGGACTTAACTGTGTTACTTCCGCAGGGAGCCGCCTGCCACCACGCGGGTTCCAACTAGGTGCGAAAGGGATTGGGCCAGTCAGACCGCGTATTTGGCCATGATGCTGGCGCCCGCCACTGTTTCGTCGCACACGGCTTGCTTTCAAGGCCTAGTCATAGTCCTGTGGACAGACTAGCACCGTCATCTCGGTCAGAAGCACGCAAATAGGGTGCAGTGAATCAGTTCTGGGCGAAGCGGGTTCAACAAGACCAGTATGTGTAGGTGCGCCGGTAGAGGTCCTCGCTGCGGGTGCGACCAATACTAAGGGTCGTGCGGGGAGGAGAGATCACGAATCCACACAACTCGATGTTGCGGGAGCTGTACTTGCGTCTGCAACAGGTGCACAGGGATCTTGCAGATGCGGCGTATATCGGAGAATGTACGGCTCTAGGAACCGGCCATGAGTCGACGAGTGATGCGGGGGCTGGGACGGGCATCCAACAAGTTGTCCATCATCGCTGGAACGATGGCCAAGCACTGAACACGGACGAATGCGTGCTTTGTGATGTACCATCCGCTGTGCAGCCAAGTTTTAACGTTCACGTTCCGCACGGGAACGATTGATGTCGTCATGCGAGTAATGCGCAGCTGTATTTCGGCTGGCAAGTCCGGATTGCACCATACTCGGACATGACACGGGTTGACTGGATCGCGAAAATGATCACGCCCGTACGCGTAGTCGTACTCGATGTGGCCGCCCGGGTGCGTCCAGACAACGTACGAATCCTCGAGGTTGATGAAGACAAGGAATCCAAGCGATTTGCGGTACCTTCTCGCCGCAGCACGGACCATGCGCATGCGATACGCTATGTAAGAGAACCATTTCTGGCCGCGCGGCCCGCACGGACGGCCGAAGTCGATGTGGGCATCCCCAAGCCGGTCAGAGAGCGGCGCGATGGTGAGAGGGGACCGGTGGGCGGAGAGCGACGGGTGGGCGGAGGGCGACGGGCAGGATAATGCATCGTTCGATCCGAGCGGCGGGGTACATTGCTGGTCACCGATCGTTACGTACATCCACGTGTATATGTTTCATATTCCTGGAGTGGCCTCACCTTCCACCGTCACACCTGTCCCGCGCTGTCCCCAGCAGCCCTGGTGGGGCCCATGTCTTCATCCCCCGTCGCCCCGGCGCGTGTCAACTGCTTTTTTAAATGACCAGTACGGTGATCTCTCTTCGCGGGCATAAGGGTCATCAGTTCACATCGCAGCATGGTTCAAATGTCAATTAGTTTCATGAAGAGAATATCTTCGCTCGACCAGTGATTGGCTAAGGACTGCTCCAGCACCGCGTGACCAATCAAATTTTCAGATGCAATTTTCACCTTAGCTATGAAACACGCCTCCCAAGGTCTTCAAGCGTACTACTTCATTTGCATCTCTAAAAAGTGATTCTCTTCTCTATTCTCTTTTATTTCTTGAAGCGTGTAGCGATGAGTCTTAGGTTCAAATTCACGCAATTTAAATCTAAAAGACCGGAAAAAGACGAAGTTGTAGGCCATGGAGTGAAACAGTGTCATTGTTAATAGACCATTTCTCAGGTTTGCGTAGGTATGTTATATTTTAAAGGGATTGAAAACTTTTACATCGGTGGCGCGACCATGGCGCGTCGCTGACGTGGTCGGAACGGTTTAGGCTGCAGACACGTTTATTGTATCCATTTCTCGAATGGTTTTTGGTTGGAATCCTGATGTTGAACATTTTTGAATTTGTGATTTCGGGTGAATCAGCTCATGGAAGCAAAGCTTGAAATTTTCGCTACAGTTGGGAGTGTATGTAGACAGTTCCTCACATTGAACGATCATGAGATCGATTCCATAGGTATCCGCTTTGGTTGGGGTATCGAACCTCAAGCAACGCATCCGTTTGCAAAACCAGCTCGTAGAGTCTTGCACAGTTTATCCTTGTAAACTCCGTATCTTCACGTTTTACTTCCCCAATGGATCGATACGAAAATAGTTAGAATATTAGATGTTAGATGAGGAGAAAAGCGTCAGAGTGTGAAGGCGCCAAGCTATGTTACGTCTACATCGACAGGTTTTTACAAAACTATCTGTAATTTGCTGTGTAAATAGCACCACAGATAGGCGAGCGTTTTTCTAGATCATGTTGTGCTTCAAATCGTCGAAGATACCACGCCTGAGTGCATGGCATCGTCAATAATATATGTACAGCCGGTTGCACTAGGGTTGCCCAAATAGCGATCACTTTTTTCCCGTGGTACCATCCGCAAATGTCTCGAGACAATGCTAACGTCTCTCACCTCCATCACAAACGGAGGGCAACGTGCCTATCATGCATTGCCTCTCTAGCAGGTAACTTGTCGGCTGACATTTACAAGCCTATCAATCTACACAGAACTGTTTAGAAGACTAGGTAATTACACCATACTCTTGAGGCTCGCTCCGTCAATTCGATTCTTCTACCACGCCGAGCACGTAAGGCGGCAAACACGGCAAGCGCTATACTTGCAATCCACACCAAAGCTCGGATTCTTCTTGATTGTTCCCCACGTTCATCCAAGTGGGGAGCTGCGGCGACACCCGCCCTGTACTTTGCCAACTCTTCCATTTTAAGGAACCATTGATCACTCAATCGAGGCTCTATAACTGCTTTTGTACGTTCTGACGTACCAACTTTATTTAAATGTATTTCAG
>JAVCKV010563409.1:0-10719 GCA_032274145.1 Herpochondria borealis | reverse complement strand
TATGCGTATGTGTAGCCTGACATCTGTTTGCTCTTGCGCTGATTTATCTGGCGACGAAGATCAGAGTGCAGTCATTGTTGAATATTGTATGAGCATGGCATGGCCAACGGTGCGGACTGATGACTTTAAAAGTCGAAGACGAGTGCAACACCCTGGAGATCACAAAGATAACGATCAACTGATTGCCTTGAAGACGGCTCTACCAGAATTTATCGCGTGTTTACTGATTTGCTTTGAAAAAGGACTGGCAAAAAACTAGGGATAATGGACTTACCGGGTGCAAGTCGAAAGTATAGGGAAGGGTATAGTGCAAACCGCTAGTGCAGTGGCACTTTGTATTGGTTGAGTTAAAATTCAGCGAATGCCCAGTATAAGGAATAGAGGGTGCCGTGCTTAACTACATTGGATTTCTAGAGTGAGGCAGGCAGTTGTCTCTACAGGCATGTATAAATTTGATTTGATGCTGTGACTTTGTGATGGTCGTGGTTGGTCTAGCGAAATTTCTCGCCCATATGCCTAACATCAGCCATCAGGAACACTTGAGGCTGGCGCGGGTTATGGCGTAGCCATAAGCTGTGGCAGGGTCCAGTGATTGCTGCATGGCAAAGTTAGGTTTCAGGACGTAGTGTTGGAGTTAATAAGTTCTCTGATAACGTCAATTGAGTATTTCCAATCTAAGTTATTCTGAGGCATTCTGTTCATTCTATGAATGATCTCTCCGAGATTGCACTGTTTGAGACCGCCCTCATACATGATCGAGTGCTCGTAGTTGAGCATCAAGTCTCTTAGGTTTCCGAGGGCGCTTCTGTTGTTCGTTTTCGTTAACTCACACAGTCGGTAATCTTGGAAGACTCGGAGAATCTGTTCGTCGCTAAAGCCTTCAATTTCTAATAGCTGGGACAATCCGTTAGCGAAGACCTGGGGTATTGATTTGCTATTATCTTTGCGCACACCGAAAAGTAGAAATGACAGGAAAGTACGCTCACTCATGAAAAGTAAGCACTTACGTCTGTCTATGGTGAGTAAATTACAGTACCAGTCTCCGAGTAAGCTATCAGCAGGTACAGGGACGCAAGCATCGCGTGTTGGTACGTTGAATTTTTTGAGTACCTTTGCTGTGCACCGGATTTGAAGCACGAATTGTCCTGTATGTATGGTGTGGGTCTAAGCCTCTCGAGGTATTAGAATAACTGATGAAGGGTTAATCTAGCAATGTAGCAATCAAGGCATAAAACATCCGAGTGAAATCTAACATTTGCCGTAACTTGCAGTTGAGTTTTCGGGACTGGAGCGGTAGCGCAGGGAGTGAAAAGTCAATCTGTCGAGTTCACGGCTGCGTTAGCCGTCAATCTTGTTGGAGAACATATTAATATTACGACTCCCGATATCTATTTCGAGTCCTGAAACGTACCCTTAACTGTTGATACTTGACTCGAGTGCTCTTTCTATGAATAGATGTTTCGCGTCTTGGTAGTCACTCATAAGAGCCCCATCGAACTTCATTTTTAATTCATTGTATTTCTGCCTAAGGGCTTCATCCGATTGAAGTAGTGTCAGAAATTTGAGGAAGTTATCGTAGGGGCTATCTGCAATCGTTAGTTGTACGGCAATATCCAGATGAGAATCAACGATATAGCCCTGGTATTCATCGTTAGATAGCTGACGAGGGTTTCTTGTAAAAGCTAGATCTAACGCTGTTCGTATAGATTGGAAATCATTAGATTTGGTTCGGACGAGAAAATCAAGATCTTGCTTGCCAATCACGCCGTCAATGGCAGTACTTCCTACTTCGAATAGGTAATCTTTAGGTACTATATCAAGAAGGCGCAGTACCGTTCGATTTCGTTCCTTATCGAGTGTTTCACAGTTGATGTTGTTTATGTGGAATTTACGAGACATATTGAAGTGCCAATAGTGCTTTACCCACATTTTCTGTTGGGCCGAATTACTACCTTTGATTTGATTTTAGAACAATGCGGCAGATTGGTACGGCTAACATCGCGCATGAGCCGCAGATGAGGCGGGCGTAGGTTGTGGCGTAGCCACGTTCTTTGTCCGGGTCAGCTGTCAGCTCCATGCGCCTCGTTATGCATCTGCGTTGTATGCTACTTTTTCACTGGGGACAGTGACTTTGCTATTTCTATAGCGTTTTTTAGAATTTCAGGGTTAATATCTTTGACGTCCTGAGTCATGAATGAAGATCCTTTATCAATATTCCAATGTTGAAACGCCTCTTTGATTTCATTCCAGTCAGCATCTTCACCAAATGCTTTTAAGTAAAACTGGCCAAATGAAATAGCGTGAATTCGATCTGAGTTCCGTAAAGATTCGACCATGTAGGATTTACCTAATGTAAAGGCGAAGCGCGAAATAGCGCCGCTGAATCCAAGAACAAAAACACTCGCAATTAGGCTGCCAATAACAACTTCCCAAGAGCTTTGTTCTGAAGCGGTTGACTGTAGTGCTCTCCAACCCGCAAACAGAAAACCTGAAACTAAACTTAGAAACGCTATCCAATACCATAAGGTTGAAACTAACTTAAGCCGACTTTCTCTGTTTCGGAGGTCGGTGATGGAATCTGAAATATATTTATCCGCAATATCTTCTACTCTTTTTAATGTTTCCCTTTTCTGATCGTTACGAGCATCAAGTCGGCCCATTGATGATTCAATTGAGACTGTGACTTGTTCAACAATGTAATCAAGATTGCGCTCAGGTGCGTAGAGGACTTGGACGTCGCTAACAACAGAAGGTATGTCGATGTCATCTAATAATATCGGTAGTACGATGGGACGCCCTGACTCTCTCCACATTCCAAGCGTGTAGCTAACTTCTTGAACTAACCAGTGGCTTAAACCACCTGGACGATCTCCGATAGCCGCCTGTTCTGATATTAAAACAACTACGGCATCTGCATTGCGTAATTGTCCTTCAATGGACGAGCGCCAGCGTTCTCCGATAGACAGATCTGAGCCTGAAAAAAAAGCAGTATGTCCTACAGACTGCAGTCTATTCCGAAGAGTTTCTGCAAACTCGAAGTCTGGCTTCGAGTATGAAATGAATATATTGGCCATTTCATAATTCTACAGTAAGGTATCCCTGATGCATAACATTTGCCGTAACTTGCAGTTGAGTTTTCGGGACTGTAGCGGTAGCGCAAGGAGTGAAAAGTCAAACTGTCGAGTTCACGGTGTCGTTAGCCGTCAATCTTTGTCGGAGTACAAATAGAGATCGCGATTTTTCAATGTTGACGATCTTTAGTTAGGATCATGCCGATTTGATCCAGACCACTGCATTGTTCTGTCAATTTAAAAATCTTTTGCTGCAGTTTAGTGAGACAGTATGCTATCGAGGTCGTTAGAGCTTGTTGTGATTCTTCACAAACCATAAGTCTAAATGCTACAAAGCATCACGAAGTCACTATATCGTTTGTTATAGCTAATGGATTGACGGGTTGATCGGAGCAATAATATCATTCTGATTCTTGCTCATTCGATTGGCGAAAAATGTTCCAGGAAACAAAAATCTTGTGGAATAGCCAACTTGCGGAGAACATGCACGAGCTCATAACACAGCCTTTGGCTAAATGTCTGGCTATTTCATTGGAGGATCCGTTTCCCGGCCTGAGACTAGCGTTGTCTATGATCCAAGAAGATATTAAAAGACCCACAAACAAGCCCACAAGAGCGGCAAGACGATCAGCTTTATTTTGATCAATTTCGATAAAACCGATGACACGCATAAATGGAGATCTTGATAATGTTACTAATCAAACTGAGACGTCCACTGTACCAAAAATAGTTCTTTAAAGTATTCATCCAAAAGATATATTAAAAATGACCTAATCCAGTTAGGGGATTGGTACGGCTAACATTTGCCGTGACTTGCAGTTGAGTTTTTGAGACCGAAGCGGTAGCGTAGGGAGCAAAAAGTCAGCTGTCGAGTCCACGGCTGCGTTAGACCTGCGATGCGAGATCTAGATTATTTATTCTTCGATCACTCTAAACGTCCATTTTCCGTATTTCTGGAAATAGATTAAAAATATAATAAAAAGAGCAAAAAGAGTTAAAATTGCATAAGGCAATAGTTCTTTAATATTCGAGAGCGTCACGCCGAATTTTGAAATTCCAAAGCCTATGAAAAGACCAATAAGAATGCAATAGAGGAGTGATGGGCCCTTTGGCATTTCTGGAGATTTCCATGTCATCGAGTATCCTTGTGAAAAGGCTCCATCTTTGAGTAGTTTAATTGAGCTTTTTCCTTTGCGCACGTCTTGAGCTTCTAGCTCGATTGAATATTCTGATTCGTTAATCTGAAAAGTATGTAAAGACTTAGTTTTGTAGCTCTTTGATTCAGAAACTATAGCTTCGTCTATTGTTACTTGTTCTCTACCGCTAATAGCTGATGCCCAAAAATGCACAGTCTTGCTCTCAACATCAAACTCGACAGAGATGCCTGTCTTTAGTGATATTTGTAATTTCTCTTCTGTAGGCATATTGAGCTAAGGCAATTGAGCGATGATATTTTCAAAACAGTACTGCGGTTATAGGGTTAATGCAACAACGGTGAACCGTATTTTATGATACGGGCATGGGGTATAGATGCAGTGTGAGAGTAGGTCTAACATCAAGGATCAGCCGCACTGGTGGCTGACACGCGTTCTGGCGTAGCCAGGTTGTGGGGCAGGGACCAGTGTCAGCTGCATGCCGTCGTTAGGTGTCGATTGTAAGACGGTTTCCATTCGACTGAGTGTCACTGCAGTTCACTAAGTAGATCTATTGCTTTTTCGTGTCCTTGCTTTGCCGATAATTCTAACCATTCTTTTGCTTTTAGAGGGGCGTAGTAACCTTCATTTTCATCTAAATGCAACATGCCAAGCATGTACTGTGATTTGGAATTATTTTTACTTGCAGCTTGTTCGAGATGATGTTTTGCTTTCTTCGTATTTCGTTCGAATATATGTCCGGCACTATACATAGATCCCATGATGTGATCTGCCTGGGCATTTCCATTAGCAGATGCTCGTGCTAGCCAGAACACTCCCTCACTAGCGTTCACTTTATTTTCGGGAGACCCAATCATTTTGGAGCCTATGAGCACCTGTGCTGCTCCACAGCCGCGCATTGCGTAGCTTAATATGTATTTCTCGCGAGGTGGTTCTTGCTCTACTAGGCCCTTAATAAACTCAGCGTCTAGATCGCCATGGGTTTCCGTAACTAGGCGAATAATTACATCAGCAGCTTGTTCTGGAGTGAGATTTGAAAGGCTCTCTCTAATTTCTTCGTAGTCTTGTTCCCTCATTAGAAATATCTACAGGTGTTTGTGTGCGTGAAATATACCTAGTTAAATAGGTTAAGTAAAAGATATGCAAGCCATACGATAACAAATTCACTGAAACGGTTGCAGGAGACACCTAACATCAGCCATCAGGAACACTGGATGGACGAACAGGTTGTGGCGTAGCCACGTTCTGATTGACTGTCCAGTGATTGCTGCATGGCAAAGTTAGACGTCAGCGTAGTCAGCGCTTAGCGGGCTTCCTACTACGCGAGGGTGGGGCGATACTTTTCTAAAGCTAGTTGCACAATTGACTCTTGAGCCTTAGTCATATCTTCCGCGTGAGTTGTGCATACAAGTAGTTCTTCTGTGATCTCTTCCGTTAGCAATCCGTGACGAATAATTTGACCAGTCATTACTTTTTCAATTAATACAGTCGATTTGAATTCAAAGAAAGCGTCAAGCTGAATCCATGTGTTTTTAGGAAGGCAACAGCATCCTTGGGTTAAGAGGAAACTAGGGAAACGTTCCATTACTTGGCATCCGTGTTGGATGCCATATAGTCGACCATTGGAAGTAACTTTTAATCCTACATATATGCCGCACGATCCATCGTTAAGCACAATAAAATACTTTTCTCCAACTTCCCCATCCGTGAACTGAAAATTAGAATCAAAGAGAATTGTGCCAGGCGTCACCTATAATTCTCTCCAAAATCGTTGTTTTCTGAGATTAGGCGTGTCATTTCGTCACTTTCAGAAGGCTTTAATGCCAATTCATATGGAATTAAATGTTGAGGCTTCCCTGATTGGGTATAGGTTTTAAACCAGGGAAGATTCTCTAGGTGAGTTGCCTCGATCATATCGTTGGCATACGCATCCCTGTAATCTGTTGATAGCTTTCTTAAAAGAGTTAATTCTCTTTTGCTGAAATTCAAATCACTAAATTCAAATTTTGGTTGGAACTGAACCATTTTGTGGTTCTTCCCTGACTCGAGATTATTAATCTCGAAAGAGTCATGAATAGAGCTATCGGTATTATTGATTTGATCGTGAATGGAGACTGGAACTGGGCCCATGGGCCAAGCAAAATAGTCTAAGCCAGTCACATTACGACCTGTTTTAGCGTAGTGCTCGAAGTCCAGAAAATATAAAAGCTTGTAGAGCTTTGTTTTGCCGCAAGAACGTGTATTTTCCACGAAATACGCGATTGCGTTGAGAAGCTTTTGGTTGGAGTGATCTATCAACATGGCCGTACGGAGTATATACCATTCTTCGTATTCACAGAAAAGCTGATCTGCCGACTAACATTTGCCGTAACTTGCAGTTGAGTTTTCAGGACTGAAGCGGCAGCGTAAAGAGTGAAAAGTCAATCTGTCGAGTTCACGGCTGCGTTAGCCGTCAATCTTTGTATGAGTGCACACTGAAATAACGACTACCGTTATTTTTGTCTTTAGAAGTCACAAAAAGCCGTAATTGTCCATATTGCATCAAACAAGTTGAATCAGATCTGTTAGGCGATTTATTTCGTGATCTGCATTCAAAGACTTCAATTCTGCTAGATCGTGAAATAGAGCATTTTGGGGAGGTGTAAATAGGCATGTTCTACAACCGATAGCCTTTCCTGCCATGATGTCTACATGCGAATCTCCGATGATTAGTGTATCAGCGGCGCAAGCTCCCATTCGATCCAGTGTCTCTTTAAAAGGTCGAGGATCTGGCTTATGTCCATAGCCATCATCTCCAGTAATAGTAGATATGAAGTAATCTTCTATTTCATGCTCATTGATACCTTTATTCAGCAAGCTTCTAGAGCTTGAAGTGACTAGACTGAGTGATTTGTTCTTGCTCTGTAAAATATCTAGTGTTTCAAGAGCTCCTTCGTATAATCTCACTGCGTGCAAGGCATTCAACACGTGAGTACGAGTTTCCTCCGCAATCAATGGGAAATTAATATCAGGATGTTTGCTTGGAATGTCTTGATGGTTGTGGAAGAATTCAGCTACGATTTCTTTAGGTTTATAGTTTAGATCTCGCTTTTCAAATGAACTTTGGTAGCCTTTGAGCCACAGCTCCAAAGTTCTAGCTAATGTTCCGTCCCAGTCGAATATTACATTTTGAATGCTCAAGACTAGCGAAGCTCCATGCTACTGATATTATGGTTATACGTAACAACCAAAGTATTTATAGAAGCCCGGTCGATAACTCAGTCATTTTTTGGCATTGAATACGATGGCGAAAATGCCGGTACGTATTCTATTCTACAACAAAGTAATTGATTGGTACGGCTAACATCTGCCGTAACTTGCGGTTGAGTTTACGCGAGTGGAGCGGTAGCGGAGGGAGTGTAAAGTCAATCCGTCGAGTTCACGGCTTAGTTAGCCGTCAATCTTTGTGCGGGTTTTTCTGAAATGTACAACGCTAAGATTCTGAAAATTATCATTCGTTGTTCAAAATCTATATTTATAATATATTTCAGAATGTTATAACGCTTTTACGCATCACGATTTATAGAATTCCGTAATGCTTTCAATGAATAGTTTATCTTTTGAGGCATAGATATCGAGGCCTCCTTGTGATATGTATGTTTCGGGTTGTATGTAGTCAATTTGCTCCCAAAACTGTTTTTGAATTTTGTATAAAAAATCGTATCTACCATTTTCCCATGACGGATCGTCTTTCAGTGTCAGCGAATCCGGGTGAGCTAAATTGAATCCCATATAGTTAACAAAAACATCTTTTTCAGAGGGAATATCCAGTGTGGAATTCGATATATACCATTCATCGAACTGATCAAAAGGAATTTGGGTTGTGCTGGATAATGGTGGGCTTATCGCTACATCACCAAACTGTCGCCAACCGTCACTTTCTTCATTGGCATTTATTCTGAGAGGTCCACCATCAAATGCAGTTATATGTAATTGTTGACCCTCATGGTGGAAAAGTACACATTCGTACCATCCGGTCATAGGTTCTGATGATACCAGCCAATGATATTGCTTATATTTTCCAGTCCACATACTTTTATCGTACATTAAATTGAAAATGCTGCAATCCGTTCAGAGCAGTGTTAGATCTACGTATTATATTCTTTGACAAAGTAGGGGATTGGTACGGCTAACATTGCGGATCAGGAACACTTGAGGCTGACGCAGATTGTGGCGTAGCCAGAAGCTGTGGCAGGGTCAAGTGTTGCTGCATGCGCTGCGTTAGGCATGTGCGCAGGATGGTGGGGCGTGTTTCTAAAAACACAGACACGTAGTTCACCTGATCAACCTCTCTGATATTTGAGATTATCAGACATGGGCGTCATGGTGTACCAGATATTACCTACGGAGCCGATCCAGTAGCTATAGTCTGCAAAAGAAGCGCGTGTAGTAAAAACACCTCGTTAATGCGATAGCATCTGCACTGTGGGTTCTCATCGGACACATATGCAGGTGTAGCCTGACAACTGTTTGCTCTAGCGTTGATTTATCCGGCGACGAAGATCAAAGTGCAGTCATTGTTGAATATTGTATGAGCATGGCATGGCCAATGGTGCGGGCTAATGACTTTCAAAGTCGAAAACGTGTGCACACCTTGGAGATCACAAAAACAACGATCCACTGATTGCCTTGAAGACGGTAACCCGGGATCCATCGCGTGTTTACGAATTTGTGTTGAAAAACGACGGGCAAAAACTAGAGATAGTGAGCTTCCCGAGTGCGAGTCGGACGTATAGGGAAGGGTAAAGTGCAATCCGTTAGTACAGACGCGTTTTTGGTTGAAGAAGTAAGAATTCTGCAAATGCGCAGTGTCAGAAAGAGAGGGCGCCGTGCTCAACCACATTGGATTCGTAGAGTGAAGCAGGTAGTCCTCTCTACAGGCATGTATAAATTTGAGTTGATGCTGTGACTTTATAATGGTTGTGGTGGGTCTAGCGAAATTTTCCGACTACATGCCTAACATCGTCCATCAGCCGCACTGGTGGCTGACGTGCGTTCTGGCGTAGCCAGGTTGCAGGGCAGGGACCAGTGTCAGCTGCATGGTAAAGTTAGGCAGATGCGCTGGTACTTATTGCAATATTAACTAGAAATATGATCCGAGCTGATGAAGGTAGCCTGCAGCGAGCACGTTCCCAGCGGTCGCCTCCAAGATATTTTTAATTGAATCTAAAGATTCTTCTATCACTAAGATTTTCGATTTCGGGGATGCAGCCTGAGCTATCACTGTATCGATATCGGCTGTCAGCTCGGACATTGTTTCCACGTTGAGATCCAAATTACCGACATCATCCTTGAGTTTAGAAACAAGATCTCGTAACTCTACTAGGTTTACGTCAGATTTTAAATTCTGTATTGAACTATCGGATGCTTGTTGGATTTGTGAGTCATTCATGCTGCCAATATGATTCGTAATGTTGTACACAGTTGAGCTCGCCTTCTTTTTGTCTTCTTCAGTAAATGTCATGTTGCTCCCTATTATTCCTTGTCCTTCTAGTGCTAGTGACCAGTCTAGAATCGTATTCCGTACGCCACCTAATATGGAAGAAAGACTGCTCTCAGGAACTTTCAAAATTGGTTCGAACGGTACATTCATATTCTCCAACAAGTAGTTTCGAACCTTATTGGTGTACTTCATGTGTATACCAGAGGGGCTACGCTCTAATACTTCTATTTCACCGATGGGTTGAGTTACTTTCCTCGTTGATAGTAAATTCTCCAAAAACTCATCTTGAACAATTAATGGTTGCAGTCCATGGTAGGGATTCTTGACTTTAGGCACGCCTCTGACAGTCCGATAATCTGGGCTCTCATCTTCGTTGGTATAACCATTTAGCTCGTTATCCATCCATGTGTTCAATTCGCTAAGTCCTAATTTTACGGAGACAACTTTCGCTTTACGAAGTAGTTGGGATACCGGGATATCGGGATTTAATGAATCTCTCTGCAATTCAATTACTAAACCTGCCATGTACATGTATTAAACTTTTAATGTCATCGCATAATAACCAAATAACTTTAAGTCTAGCTCACCATTGTCATCATAACCTACATGGCGAGTAACCCAGGCGGGATACGCGGGATGGTTTTTTGTCGTAAATATGATGACAGCACCAGTAGAATAATCAGAAAATCCCTCTAAGTGATGGCCATCAAATTCTTTCTTCGTAGAGACTAAAGTCTTTGATACCAACGCATGATATTTTTTCCACTCGTCAACCGAGATAGGGACTTCAGGATAAGGTAAAATATCAGTGGCATTAACCGAGTTGCATAGCAAAACGAAAAAACATATGGATAGTATTTTTTTCATTGATACAACAATTAAAAGATTAGAGGTGTACAGTAAATATACAAATTAATAAGTAGAGTAAGAAATCATTTTTATGGTTGAAAAATTAGTTGTATATTTGCATCCGAAATTAGTTATAATTGAAGATGAAGGGGACGTAAAGTCC
>JAVCKV010563398.1:0-10720 GCA_032274145.1 Herpochondria borealis | reverse complement strand
GCGTTTTTCGAAGCTGCGTTTGTAGCGCTATTGGGCTTTCTGCAATGCCTCGTCCGAAGCGTGCAGCGCGTGTATGAGCCACTCCTTCCAATGGAGTCGGAGTTCACCGGGAGGCGTCGCGATGCTTGAAGGCTCCGGAGCCATGGCAGGGGGGCCAGGCGGGTTGCTTAAAAAGAGCTCGAAAAGAGCTATATTAGTTGAGCTGAGAGACTGGCAGTTGTATGCGAAGGTCACCATTTCGGCGTAAAGGTCCCAATCCTGCGGGTGGTCAGCGATGTAGTGACTTAGCACACGAACCAAGGTGCTGTTGTAGCACTCCACCTGGCTATATTCAGAGCACCTACCATGCGGCAGACGTCGAGGAAGAAATTCGCAGCGAACTTTTGTCCGTTGTCCGAGAGGACATAAGACGGCAAGCCGTAGCACGAGACCCAATGCGTGGAAAACGTGTGAGCGGAAGTTTTTGGGCGGACGTTCCGCAGGGGTACAACGAGCGTCAGATTTATATAGAGGTCCGTGATGAAGAGTATCCAGCGGTGACCCCGCGATATTTTAAAAATCTCATCGAGCAATTCGATGGAGATGTTCTCCAAGGGCACAAGAGCCGGGAATAGCTTCAACGTCGAAGCGTGCTTACGCAGTTTGATGCAGTTCTTCGCGCAGGTCGCTTACTGACGCACAGTATTGTACGCGTCCAACGCCATAGCGAGACAGTAGAATAACCGCCGCAGCTAATAGTACAGCTTGCCGCCGCCTGGATGGTCGGACAACTGCCCGTAATGAAATTATCCCATTAATCGAGCGCGAAGCACATGAGGGACTAAAAATTGCGGTCGTGTGGAAACCGTGCGGATGAGTATTCCGCGTAAGTCCTCATCGAACTGCACAGCTTCACCAGCGTTAATAAGCTTTCGTACCTAAGAGCAGAGCTCTTCAGTGGCATGCTCTCGTACGAGCTCCTACCATGTGATGGGTGTGAAATGTTCGGGTGGATCTGATGGGGTTGACTCGTTCGCAAAAACTAAGTCGCGTTCTGCGAAATCCTCGCTGCTAAATTACACGTCACCTTGTGCCGAGGGGCGTCCGATTCATCTTCCGAGGCGTCGTCCTACATGACCATAAAAGGTACGGTATCGGTGTCCGGGCCAGGTAAAGTTTCAGCGTTCATGCGCAGGCGAGACATCGCATCAGCGAGCGCTTTATCGAAGCCCTTTTTGTACTCAGTTGTGTAGTCGGAATCAGCCTATCTAAGGAGCCCACGCATCAAAAGCCTAGAGGGTTCGAATATACTAAAAAACCTGCGGAGATCCGCGTGATCGGTGTTCAAAGTGAAGTGCTCTAAGGCCAGGTAGGGCCGCAACGTCTGCAACGCCCATAAAACGGCGATACATTCCTTCTCCGCGGTTGAGTAGTTTCTTTCAGCTCCTTGGAGCGTGCGACTCCAAAACCCTATTGGATGGAGCTTTCCTTCTCCGTTCGTTTGTAACAAGGCGCATGCAACTTGGTATTTGGATACGTCCGTGTCGACGGAGAACGGTAGTTACCGGCGCGGTAATTGCAAGATGGGAGCGTAACAAACCACAGTGATCAGATATCTGAAAGCGACCTCTTCGGTTTCAGCTGAATGGGCGATGCGGCCCGGTTTTACAGCTCGTAGGAGCGCGTTCAGAGATTCCACGGCATCGCTGTATTTGTAGATGAAGAGCCGATAGACGTTGTAGATCCAAATGAACGAGCGGATCTCCGAATGCGTTTCTGGCGCTTTGGCGCTCATCAGCGAATTTGTCGCGGTTCGGTCGATCTACAGCGATCTGGGAAGGATAATGTGCCCCAGGTATTTAATTTTTTTTGTAAATATGAGAACTGAAGAAGCTTGAGAGATAGACCTGCTCCTCGGAGCGTACTCAACAAAGTATATACATGCTTGAAGTGATCCGGCACTTTCCTAGAGTGTTTGATAAAATCATAGAGGTACACCAGGCAATGCCGGCACTTGTAGCTTGACAGTAAAATGTAGAGAGTGTTGTGAAATTTCGCTGGGGGATTTGTAAGCCTAGAGGGCATGCGTACACAGCGGTGGGTACCTGCGTGGCAAGTAAAAGTAGTCTTGTCTCGATCTTCTTCACGAACTGGTATCTGCCAATATCTGAAGTTGCAATACAGCGTGCTGAATATCTCTGCCTCGCCGAGGCTTTCTATGCAATCGTCCATACGGGGGATTGGATATGAATTCTTCATTGTGACCATGTTTAAACGCCTGTAGTCGACGCAGAAGCGTAGAGTCCCATCGTATTTTGGGGCAAAGAAGACAGGTGAGGCCCATTCGGACTGGGCCGGTTCTATCACCTTCTCAGCCAACTAGCGGTCGACTTTAGCATCAAAAAGCTCGCTTTGAAGAGGTCCAGCCCGGTAGGGAGGTACAGAGACTGGTGAAGAGCTCGGCTTGAGGTCAATAGCATGCTTGGTAGTGTTGATTTCATCCAGCTTTCCCGACCACATGCTATCGTGCTTATTGAGCATGGCGCGGACCTCAGAGTGATACAGTGGAGAAGTTTTGACAAGTCAACGTCTTTGGCCTTCATTGGCTTCTGTTCTTGTGGCGGGGCTTGCTTTTTTTCATGCAGCTCCACTACCGACTTCGCGAGGTACTCGCTCCTAAATCTCTTCCGAGACGCGTTTCATACTCTTGACCAGTCTTGACACCTCGGCGTGGATATAAGCACTGGAAGGAAAGTTCAGGTCATCAAGACTGTTGAGGGGCAGGTCAGCCACGAATTATGGATGAGCCGAATAGTTCGCGAAGGTTTACCCCTTTCGGAGCAACTGTTCGATGCGGTAGAAATTCGCTACGAGTAGCTAGAACTGCCTGGTAGGCCTGAGAGTTACAATGAGGTTCGCCGGCCAGGCATCGCTACTTGTCGTATAGCTGTTCCTCGGGCTCTATGAGCACAGTTCCAATTCCATGTGTCGCGACGCTGACCCAGGTATAGGCACCAGCGAGAAGTCGAACCGTTTGGATTGCCCAAATGCGACGCGTCGCGCAGGGGCTGCATCGTTCTTGGAAACTGGGTCCTCTTGAAGTAGAACAGAGTCTTTGGCGCGGGCACTAGGCCTGAGAACAATGGGCACTTCGGAACCGTCTGTAAGCTCTACGGAGCGGAGTCTCGGGCGAATGGCCTCGACGTGGATGCCACAAAACTGGAAACCCAGTATGAATTCCACAGCGAGGGCTTCGCAGAAGATGTACTGTTGCCGTTCCTGTTGCTTCCCGATGCGGAGGTACAGTGTGGTGACGCCAGCGGTCTTGAGTAGCCGATTGTTAGCTCCGCAGAGCGAACCACAGCTCCCATCGTTTCAAGATGGTAGCTTCTGCCGGCAAAGCTTCACGGCTGATTAATTTCTGCCTTGAGCCTGTATGAAGAACTGCCAGTTATCGGCGCATAGCGCTGGTTTTCAACCCGAGTTGTGCATGGACTTTGTAGTTCCGATTTTGCAGCAAGCATATTGCAAGTGGATTCTTGCGGCTTCGCACGCGGATCCACGGACACTGGAGCGAGTATATAATTGCCTTGTCGGGCTGAAGGATAGTATGGGGGGCTCGCACCGGGAATATTTCTTGTAAAAATTATTCTTTTTTTTTCCATTCTCCCAGCTCCCGGCGCTGCTGCCAATTTAACCGTATTAGGGTTGGCCCCCTCGATGTGGGCGAGGGCCCGTTCGTGAAAAGGACGGGGAAAATCTCTTTCTCTGCGTTCGTTAGTGCCTCGAAGTTGCGCTACACGCGCTCCATGTCCCGGATGGGGCATGTGAATTGCGATTCGACGTGGCCCACTGCAAAAACATGAAGCATACGAGGCGAGCCATCGCAGAGCGAGAAATTTCCGGCCTTCGGTAGATGCCGCTTGAAGGCTAACAGTCCTGCCAGCCTGAGCGTTCTCGGAGCACCGCGCGGTCTTCAAAACGCAACCTCTGGCAGGCATCTGTCGGTCTCCGTAGAGCACGTGTTCCATATAGTCGTCGACGGACGGAAGCTCCGCGGAGCTGAGGCCGCTAGACCCATCAGGAATGAGACCGAACAAATTGGCGGCCTCCGCGTTCAACCCTTTATCGGCGGATGATGCGTCGTCCTCGAAATGCATGGTGTGGCCCTTCATCCGTGTTGGGGCGCATGGGGTACGAGCGCGCATTTCATTGCCCTATTATTGCGCATAGTTGACTAGTGCGTCAAAGCTCAGCTCCGAACGAGAGGTTAAATATCGATAAAGAGAGAAAAGCCAACGAATCTCTGGGTGATGTCCGTTCACAAAAACGTTGAGTTTTCGGGCAGTGCGAAGACTTCCGCACAGCGGTACGCTGCATCGAGAACACAGTCTCCGGACAATGATTAATCTTCTTCCGGCTTCTGTTGGCAGCCTAGAAAGGCGGTGACGGCTCTGCGCAAAGCGCGTAGGTGCGCAGCAGCAATTGAACCGCTTTAAATCAGCTTGAGATGCAGGTCCCTTTTCGACCATGGCGAACGGTACGTTAATTTTTCTTTGCGCTTCCGCGCACGCTTCCGTGCAGGAATGTCGGCAGTACCAAAAGTGCTTGAGCCTCGGAAATGGAAAGCATGTCGCACTCTACGACGAAACGGATGAGGAAGTCGAAAATAAGGATGGAGTCCGTTCCGTGGAATGTGTAGTCCTCCATGGAGATGTTCATCCGCTTCAAGAAGCCTCTTATCTCCCCTGTCTTGCTTTTTCTGCGCGTCTGTGCTTGGTAGTTTAAAATTTATTAACGAAAGAAAAAACAGCTTGTAAAAGCAGTTGTCTGCGGGTTTGAGCACAACTAAGCCCGCGTACTTCGGCCCCTTGGGGCGGTCTTAGAAGGGGACGAAAAAATCGCGCTGACGCTTTGGGACAGAATAATAGTCACTGTCCTCTGCGTCGTCGGTCGACTTGACGGACTTTGCTTCGTCCAAAGCGCTCCCCGAAAAGTTCTCAGCGTCTCAAAGCTTGTTTTTTTCTTTTTGCTGCTCGAAGCGCTTTTCAAACCTAAGAAAGAGATGGAATCGCGCGTTTCCGCGGTTTTCTCCTTCTTCCCAGCTATCAGAACGGCTTTCATTTCCGCGCTACGGCGCTGTTCGGCCTCGCCCTCGAAAAAGCCATTGAGCTGCTGACGCAGCTTCAGAACCGTCTCATCGAGCATGACTTCGAGTTTATTCACTCCTGCGAGGGCTTGGCCCTGTTGGTGAAGCGTGGCTTTAAGTCCTGTAGCGCCGGGGCGCTGTCTTGTGTCTGCTCTTTCTGAGCGGCCATGATCTCGCCGAGGACTTGTAGCTGGTAAAGCTGTTCGGTTACTCCTTGGGAGTTGGTTTCTAACGCACTGAAGCGCTGGTTGAGGTCTTGGAAGGCAAAGGCCTGTTCTTCGCACTAGAGAGCTTGCTTCTTCTCATCTTCTGAGCGGCAGGGTAGCCGCCTGGGAAGGCGTGTAGACTGCGCTTCCACGCTGAGAGGAGGTCGTTTACATTGTCGTGTTTAAAACGCCGTAGAGAAACGCCTTTCTAGGTCGGATAAGTTTTCGTGCAAACCCATGCTGCGAAGAGCGCGGGAGCGCGTAAAAACAACTACACACGGAAGGGGCGATGTCCCGAACCAGGGTTCAGACGAGGGGTCCGAAGCCTCCTTTCAAGGTGGCTCAGGTGAGTGATAGAGTAGCGCGTAAGCGCCGTCCCAGAGATGCTAGCCGTTCAGGCGGTGCAAAAACGGTAGAGAAGTGGGGTAACAAGCACGGAAGTGCGGTGAGGAGCACAAGTCGGTGCGATAACGGAACACAACCGGGTGTCCGCAGAACACCAGCGAGCTGGGGGATACAAAGGGAAGTCTTGAGAAGCGGCTCGTCGCGGAAGAAGATAGCAGAAATAGTGCAGCGTTACTGTGTCCGAGGTCTATCTTTTAGGGACTCGTCACGGTGGGTTACCCAAACAAGCGCTGTGACGCGGGATGCTGCGGTCGTCTTGGATTACAACCTTTTTGAAGCCCAAAGTGACTAAGCTTTAGAAATGAAGGGCCACCTTGCCGTTTCCCGCTAAAGTACCAAATGGGGCCGCTAATCGGCCCCCGAGATACTGTATTAGTGAGGCGCCGAGGCGCCGATCCGCAACTGACTTATGGTGGTGCACGTAACCCGGAGTCGCAAGGCCCGGGTTGAAAGTTTTTTGAAAAGCTTGCAGCACTGATGCGCGTGAGCGCAAGTACAAACCCACAGAAAAAGCAAGCAATTGAAACGAAGGGTGTTCGAGGTCATTGTTTCAAGGTCGCTCTGGTAGTGTGGTAGAGAGTGACGCGAAAGCGTCGGGTTCCAGCATTGTCCGTAAGAAAGGATGTAAATAAGAGCAAAATTCAGGTGACCTGCCGGAGATGGTGTAAATAGGACCGAAAAGGGCAGGTCGTAGGACACGAGAGGGCAAGAATACGGTGTGCACCGAGTTTGATTTCTGTAGCAACAAGACGAACCCGTAAGGGCTATGGGGTTGAGCGTGAATATGGGAAGGTGGAAGCCGTGAGGCGAAGCGGTATGCTGCGGTGGTGAATGTCGGTTCCCCGAGTTGCGAATTCCAGCCGAAGTCTGGCGGGTACAGTAGCTTAGCTGGCACGTGAGTGCTCGGGTGCGACGTTGAATGGGCTCTGCAGCCGACTGATCAGTTCCAATCCTCAGTAGCACAAGAGGCACGTAGCTGCAATAGACTTGGCGAAGACCGTTAGGTACGGTATCTTGCCGAAGTACACTTTCGTGTGTTGCATTCGATGCCGTTGAACTTTCCAAAGGTTTTTACTTCTCATCCGAGGATCGATTACTCTCGCCCTAGAAAGTGCCGCTTATGCGACTGCATATGTAATAAATCCCTTTACCAGGCCAAGACACACTAATTATGGAAAGCCGTTCAAATGGCAACGGGTACTTGGGCTACCCGTACTTCTAACCAGGAAGGGCAAAATGGATGGCCTTTCCCGGCCAGACGAAGAGTCGGGCGAGCTCGGACCAGGAAGAACAGTTTGAGCTGTTCCAATATCCCTTAAAAGGTAGGCGAAAAAAATAATCTCCGGGGTATTCCGATTGCTCGTAGAAATGGGGCCGATTTTCATGGATGAAAATCGTCCTAATTTCAGCTTGAGAAATCCATGCCAAATTAAAGCCCGTGGAGTAAATTCATTGCTGCAGTGCCGGTTTCCCGGTTTCATAGGATTAGAGTTAATTTGCAGCGATGCAAATTAGAAAATGGGAGAATTGGGCCTGATTAAGGATTTTTGGCATTACATGCCGCTGAAACTCGCGAGCGTAGAAATTGGGATTATATGACCTAAAAGTCACATATGATTCGAATTTCAGATTATGAAGTCCATACGCTTTCGCGTTAGTGTTGCACCGCAAAAAGCACGCCCCAGAGGCGCGATGCAGACGATACCGTGCGCCGTGGCGCGGAAACTTGGAGAACACCGTGAGGCGCAGGGGCGCGAGCTCGATGTAGATTCCCATGGAGCCGAGGTGCGGTCTTGACCCCCGACTACACAGCTTGGCAGGCCTGTGGTCGTTCGGCTCTTTGGACCTATGGGACGTGAGTACACTGCGCCTTGAGCGAGACAAAGGGGACGGACTGTAGGACAAAGCTCGGGCGCCGTGGCGCGTGTCACTGTAAATCCCCGTACAGTGCCCAAAAGTAAATGGGTGTGTGGTACGTGCATCGAGGTGCGATTGGCGCAACCCAAAATGGCGCTGTATGACCGAAGTCGGCCAGCAAGGCAAGAGTCGTCATGCACGTAAGTGCTTACTCGGATCCTGTACGTACCCATTCCGTACTTTAAATGTCGCTGTAGAGAGTGGCATGGCGCGGATTGGCGTCAATTGCCAAGAACACCGTGCGCGTCTTATCCACGCATAGCGCATGGCTTTTCCCGGCGCAGAAAAGTACATGGCCGCACTGCGCGGGGCGGGCGTAGAAATCGGTATAGAATGAAGCCCTGCGGCGCGTGGCTACCCCACGGGTACACGTGCATCGGCATGCTGGCAGGGGGGTAGGATCCGAGCGAATTTTCGCAAGTTACACGGACGGTCTCCTATCATCGGAGTACCAAGCGCATAGCGCGTTTTGTACCACAATAAGGGGTACCAAGGTGTACTGGAGGTGATACGTGGCATCACTCCTAATCAACAAAAGCAGGGTCGTACACTGAGTCTGGGCGACGAAGCCTTCAATCAAAATATGAACAGGGACCGTGTAGTCGCTGAAAACTTTTTGGGAGGCTCTGCGGTTTAAGGACTCTACTGTCCCAAAAGTGGAGGTGGTCTGAACATATGTTCGACGATTTTTTATGCTCCGTGTAGCGCTTACAAAATTTACACATCAAGAGTCAGGCCCTTTGCGCAGATGATAACGAGAAGTTCATACGTCTCCGCAGTCGTCTGCACCATATAGTGCAAACGCCGGCAGAGAAACGCCGGAGGACGTTGAATACCTATCACGAGCGCCGCCGTTTCCGCATTAATGTGCAGTTGAGGGCCCAGAAGTACGAAGAGACCCATAAACTGGATTCCTATGAGTAAAAAAATCTTTGCGACTGAACCAGCAGCGCCGAGGCGGCGATAGATCCGAAAGCACGGCGGCGGCGAGTCATCCGGCGGCAAGATTTTCGAGCTCGGCTAATCCAATCGCGAGCAGCAAAGCGGTGGAGAGGCGCTTAGGGGCGCGGAGGGGGCTATCCACCCAGCGATGAGAAGGTGGAGAAGAGGGGGGTTCCGAGCGACCAAGCAGCACGGGTAGTCAGAGAGGAACGCAGAGGCGAAGGGTGACCCAACAGCGCTGGGCGGCGACCGGCCGCAGCTGAGTGACGTGGAGATGGCATGCGCGCTAGGGAATTTATTGACGAATTGCGTATTAACTGAATCATTTCAGTTTCGGCACATATTTCGTGCTCCATCGTAATCTTTCCCTAAGCAGGTATATGTTTTTTGATTGATTTCTATCTGATACTATATTTGTAAATTAATTTTAAGTACTTAAATTAAATAAAACCATTTTTTTATTTTATAAATTGATCCTTTTAATCTAATTATTTATTAATTTCTATTAAAATTTGAAAGTCTTTTGATTTAAAAATATTTAGTTTTATTTTTTTTACTTTTCTTAAATTTTCAATCTATGATTTATATTATTTTAATAATTCTTTAACTATATTTAATTTATTTTAAATCTAATCAACTAATTCAAACGAATCCTCTAAAAAGAATGTTGCTTCTGATTCACTTTATAATTCATATAAAATTTTATTTCTTTTACTATTTTATAGTAAGATATTAAAAAATTAATTTTAACTTTAAGATAAAAAACTTTTATTTAAAAAAGAATTACAATAATTTTTATATTCTTCTTGAATAATATTTTTATATAATTAGTTGTAAGAATAATCAAAAACAATACATAAATCATCATTTTTTAGATCTTTTTCTTTAAAAATTTATTATTAACTAATTTTATATACAAAATCTTTATTTAGAGCTTTTTGTAATTTCTTTACGTAGGTTTCTACTAAAACCATCTACCCTATGCAGAATAAACATTTTACAAAGTAAATCTAAATACTTATCTACCGTATTCTTACTGATTGACAATTTATTACCTAATTCTTGTATAGAAACTTCTCCTCCAATTTGAAATGCAATAAGCTTTAAAAGGTTGTAAATTTTACTGGCATTCTTAACATTTTCATAGACTAAAATATCTTTTAATAAATAAGAGTTTAGCATGTCGTTTAGGTATGCTTTTTTCTCATTCAAATTATCCAAATGTATTAAATGAGGGTAACCTCCATAGACCAATCTCTCTTGTAAATTTTGTTGCCTTTCGGTAGGCTTTTCATGGGGTAACAACTCCTCTTCCGAAAACGGATACATGTGAATTGTTTTCTTTCTCCCAGTTAAAGGTTCGCCAACCTGCTGTAAAATATCGAAAGAAGATGAAAATGAATAATAAGTAAATCATACCCTTCTATTAAATGGGGTAATTGGTCTAAAAACCATAATATTATTTCATTTAATTGATGATAAACCAAATATTAATATTTTTGGCAATTTAATAAATTAATTAAAAGAAACAATCAAATTTATTGATAATCTTTATTAGGAAAATAAAGATATTTTTATTTTATAATAATTAAAACACATTAATGAATAAATTTTTAAAAAATTTACTTAAAAATTAGAAAATTATATTATAATTATAAATAAGAAAAATATAAATAACAATAAAAAAGATGTGTTTTATCATAAAAAATATTTGTATTATCATAAAAAATATTAATTTTTATTTGATATTTAAGATTCTTTGTGTCAAATTTTAAAATTTTAAGAATTATTCTTTTAAAAATTATAATTACTCTTAAAAGATAAAAGACAAATAAATTTTTTTAATTTGAATTTATTTTTTAATTAAGATATTTAAATACATAAAATTTTATTTTTGGATTAAATTGATAATTATTTAACATAATTAAAACAAGATCATATACTTTTTAAATAAATAAATATGAAAAAACACAAAACCTTTTTTTTTTTAAATTTTGATAAAAAAATTTAAAAATAAATTTAAAATTCTGGATTAAATTTGTTAGAAAATTATCTCTTATATTTTAAATAATTTAAAATCAGTATAGATAATTTATATGAAAGATATTTTAATAGAGTTTTA
>JAVCKV010563387.1:0-10721 GCA_032274145.1 Herpochondria borealis | reverse complement strand
TGGTGGTTCATCTCTTGCTTCATGAGCAGGCGAAAGACTTTTAATAGCCGTCCATACGTAACTTGAATCCAAAGCCGCTCTTCTTTCAATCATCGCAGCAAGCACCGATCGATTCATTCACCCCTTGCGCTACACCGACATATTGGTCACCACACGCGCAACAGACAAATCAATCGTCACTCTAACTACTTATTAACAGCACTAAACACGCATTGCTCTGCTGCTACCCTTCTCTCTAAGCTAAACATACTCTCTTTCGATTGACACCCGTCTGTATCATGACTCAGAGCTCGCTTCAGTGAAGGTGTTGTTGTTTTACTCCTCGTCATACACCCACCTACTCGCCTCGCACACAACTCATCATCATCGGTCCAATCATCTTCGCGTCAACGTTCTCCTCCATTTTTTATAAATAATAATAATATCCTTTCTAAAAGTATTCATCAGATTCCATAAACCCAGTCTTGGTCGGTGCCATGGCTGGCAACCATGGAATTTGTACCAACATGACTTGTCCCAAGATTTTGCCCCCCTCGGGCAAGTCTGCCTTGGTATTGTACGCACCAATCGTAACGCCGCCATTTGGAGGATTGTCAATGACTAGAAATTTGCGTTCGGCAAAGGTGGGTCTCGCACGATCCACGAGCAAAATGACATCCACGGGATCGGTAATGGCCTTGGTGAGGGTAATGCCCAAAGTCGTGTGATCGGCAATAATCACACACGGATCACCAGCCATAAAGACAGTACTTCCCTGAAGGGCGACGGTTCCAAGTTGAGGACCCTCTGGATCACTAAAATCATAAATCCATTGACCAGGTTCTGCAGCTTCTTCCGATGATACAGCCATGATTTCGTCGGCAGTAATACCTGGGTAAGCACCGGCAATCTGAATTTAATTCAATAGAAAGGTAAGTGTTTTGTTGTTGCGTGAATGTTTTTCGTGGGAGTATGATCAGTGTGAGCCACATGCGAAAGAAAACTGGGGACAAAAGAGATATTTAGGACGCAGTTGCTTACCTGTATGATTCTTGGAGAGTAGTAATCTTGATCCAACTGTTCCAGAGGAAGAAAGCAGGAGTTTTCTCCATGCTTGGAACCAGCTGCCAGTGGAGCCATCAACTTCGTTCTTCTACTTGTTGTCACACTTGGTGCGAATGCATTTGCCGTAGCAGCTAGTGATAGAGAAACTATGCTGTATTGTATCTTCATTGTATATCTATCTAGTAATGTAGGATAGCCGTCGGGGTGTGATGGTAGTCAAAGAGATCTATGATTCGATGGTAAGTGT
Source organism: Herpochondria borealis (assembly GCA_032274145.1). Taxonomy (NCBI): domain Eukaryota; phylum Rhodophyta; class Florideophyceae; order Ceramiales; family Ceramiaceae; genus Herpochondria; species Herpochondria borealis. The sequence continues at coordinate 9,430 of JAVCKV010563387.1, read as the reverse complement.
TGATGTGATGGATGAATGACGCGATTTTCGAATTTTGATAAAGATGTGAGTGGCCAGTAACTTCGCGCGAAGAGCGCGACAAGGACAGACACACGAACATGCTCGCGTTCGTTCGTCCGTCCGTATTTCGACAACGGTAGACGGTAGCTATCCTTTGCTTTTTGCAGACAAAACAAGACTCTAGAGAGTACAGTACAACAAGAAGAGGTTCCAACAATCAATATCCGGTTGAGATCATTGATATGATGAATGCTCGAGCGGAAGCTACGGTACAAGGAGGGCGCAATGTTGGAGGTTCTACCTGGAGCTTGCTCCTTTGCAGTCGGAGCGGATTAGTGGCAGTTTCGATCCACTCATAATGACATTCACAACTCCGAGCTCTTTTTTAATGGTGATGAGCTAAGTGGTGATGAACTCCTACAACAAATGATTGGAGTGATTATTGGGTACGAGTCTGTTGGTGTTCGGATTTGCAATAGTATCGTTTGCGATGCTGGTGGTAGCAATCGTGTGGACTGTTTTGACTCCTACAGAATGGAGTGAAACCAGACTTGACAAAAAGGAGGATTAGACTTGGCCGTTGGCATGGTGAAGGACGACACAGACGCCAAAATGACCAACAACGTGGTTGATTGAAAGGCTATTCTCATGGTGACGATGATGGATGACTAAGGGTTGTGATCTCTAGAGGAAGGAAGGTTGCAACCAAAAATGCAATGTGGAACGAACCAAAGAGTGTTCATGGGTCGGCACGTTAAACATCGCAGAAAAGTTGAAGTTGAAAAAGTGACGATCCATTTACCGCTGACGGACATACCTTCTTTTTGCCATGTGTACTACTGGATACTGACCATTCAACCTACAGTACAGTAGCACACAGCCGTAGCGACTAGCTAGAGACTGCATGTTTTGATGTACATGTAGGTTCCAGGCCTCCCCGCCTGCAGGATGCAGGACGCTGCCCGACCAGGCACGAAGCTAATAGTTTTACAGTTGCAGGTATTACCATACTCTCTAGTATGGTCGTACTGCTGTAGCCAGAGAGCCAAGCGAGCGTTGTCATGCAAAGCAGCAAGTGGATCTAGTCGGCCCAGGAGTTTGCCTATATTGAATTCGTTGGTTTGAAGTTGGATGCACCAGATATCATCGCTACATGTATCGAACACACTCCCTCTCCTACACTGAGCGACGCTCCATCTCTCCAGCTTAGACATATCTAAGTGCTCCTCCATCCATTGTCCTATCGTTTGCAGACTGTGAGCCACCCAGGAACCCATCGTCTTCCATTGTTCCAAACAGCAACTCGAAGCCAGCCTAGTATATAACCGAGTAACACTTCCCGGCTCCAAGTGGTAACCCAAGCCATCATAAAGCACGGACGAGATTATTATGGTCAGATACTTCGTATACAGCATGCGTACCTGGTACCGATACATGTAGCCGTGCGGTGCACAGTCAGTGCGATATCATGAAATCAAGGTGTCACTAATATCTGTCACACTCACATAACACATCATATACTGTACCGGGTACATCATGTACCGAACATTACGGAGTAGCATACAACATACATGTACATTCGAGAAGCTCGATACCTGCACCCAAACACCTGTGGCATACCATCAGACCATAAGCATAATGACAAACCACAACGACACCATCGACTACGACGAGATGATGGGGCAAAGTCCTCAAGCTGGTGATCTTGAGATAGCCGCCGCCACGAAAGAAGAAGAATCATTGACGACAGGAAAGAACAAGTCACACACAAGCGGGGGGGGACGACGAGGTGCCGCAGGAAGATTGCTTGCAACGATCGATGGAAGCTTCCGAAAAAGTATCATCGGAGTCGGTACAACTTGGTGGTGGTGGTGGTGGCGATGATGATGGCACTACTACCAACGAAAGGACTAGTCAGCGAGCAAGAAGAAGACGACGAAAGAAAAAACCTACGCTTGCTGCACTCTCGTCGAGTGCGGCCACCAACGCTGCGAAAGCAGTCGTTGATGAAGCCTATATGGTAAAAGAAGTGGTTCATGAATGGACTGGCGTCACATCGATCCATGGAGTGCCCTACATGCTGGATGACAATTTCAAATTGTGGCGTAAATTTATTTGGGCCCTCCTTGTGATTGCATCTGCCACGTTGATGGTAATCCAAATTCATTCCCTGATTGCAGATTACCAAGAGTACCGCGTCGTGACCAGTACAACTATTGACTCTGAGAAGGATCTCAGCTTCCCGCATATACTTTTTTGCCCTCTTTCTGATCAGCCAGATTTGGATCAAACAGGAATCAAGGATCCCAAAAATGAAGAGGAACTGCTTGCAGTATCTTACCCCTTAGAGGTCTTCATTACAGAAGCAAGATTTGTTGGAAAGGATCTGACAGTAGAGGACCATTTCGAACCAGTTATCACAGAAGGAGGGGTCTGTTTTCGATTCACAACCGAAAAACGAGTATCTGAACCTGGTGGTTTCTTGGGCGTAGGACGTCATGCAATCTCTGGGTCAGGACTGTCCGTGATAGTAGCAATGGGAGCAGCTGATGATGCAACACTAGTGTACGTATCCGAAAGAAACAAGACAGCAGTATCGCAAATGCCATTGGTGATTGCGCACCAAAACCAATTTACGGCAATCGGATTGAGTCGGACCACATTGAAGAGGGAGCCTCTCAAACCATGGTCCCGCTGCAATGCAAGCGCTCCTCCGGACTATTCTCGAGAGATTTGCAGGGCTGATTGCTGGCAGAGAGCATCGCGGGCTTTTCGTAACTGTACTGTGTACGGAGATGCGAGCGAGGAGGCCAAGACAATGCACTACTGTTCAACGAACATACAAGATGGAGTCAATACCACAGAAGAGGAGGAGGAGGAGGAGGAGATGGAAGAATTTGTTGACCTTTGTGAAAGTGAACTGTGCTCGTTGCCACCATGTCAAGAAGAGATCTTTTCCATGAAGCCATTCTCGCTAGGCAATTTTAGTGAGGCGGGGTTCCTCAGTCTTATCTCGATCAATTACGAGACAATGAGAGTCGAGAAAATCGCAGAAAGCAGGGCAACCACCCCGTCTCAGTTGCTTGCGAATATCGGTGGCGCAATGGGATTATTCCTTGGTATCTCGGCGATGTCGCTGGTAGAGATCGTTGGTGAGCTATGCACGCTTCGCCTGTTGCCTCGCTTATGGGGGGACAAGAGACTTTACGGTCTGGGAAGCAGGGAACATTGTCACTAGACAAGAAAACACAAGGGTGTGAACTGCAGCGACCTATGCTTGGCGTTACGGTAGGGGGTTCTTTAGCTTCTGTGCAAAGAGTGGGGTGCAGATATTACAATCATGCCACTGAAATATTCGTTAAGAGACCCTGGTAGATAAGGGCGTTCCGCAAGTCGTGCGAGAGGTTGCACTAAACTAATATTCCTTACACGTCACTACATTAGAGGGTCCATCCTGCATGATCGTAGGCCAACATGATTCACGACGCAGCGAACTCATTCTTCCTCGACAATGCTAGACTAGCTGTAAGATCGAACGACTCGACCAAGATCGTCGTAGAAATTTCCTCCCTCGCGCACCGAATTGCGCTTTTTGCTCGAAACTGCGCGAAAATGGTATCTTTTGCTCACACGGTCACAAGGTGTCAACAAACTCACCATGAGCACCCCCGACGATTGCAGCCACTACTGTAGCCCCTGCACAGCCAAACACCTCATCAGTCACGCCCCTTACCCCTCTACTAACACAGAAATATGATTGTGAGGGTTTCATAATGTAAGAGGGGCTATGAATAGATATCGGAAGAGGTGCGACCAATGTGTAGAGTTTACAAGATACAGCAGCCCCGCGACAACACTCCATAATCCCCTCCAGTGGATGATGGGCTCAATATACTGGCATAGTCGGTTCTCTCTAGACCAACAAATCTAGACATGTATTATAGAGCTACTAGAGTAGAAAGACTCACATTCTCTACTAATGATCTAGACTTTCTACCTCTCTAGAGAGACTCTAGAGAGTAGCATTATCTCTAGTAATCTGATTCGTTATCTACTCTCTCTCTCTCTAGAGTAGATCGCTACTATTTATCTCGCTCCCTCTAGTAGAAAGACTAGACTCCTATTGTAACCTCTCTAGAGTGACATGCTAGCTACTCAAGTTGGCTCTCTCTCTACTAGTGCCTCGACTCGTAATCTAATAATATGCATCAAGCTGTCACTAGTCTCTTTTAAAAACCAAGTGCTTGTGTAAGGCATGAGGCTATGACTGTTCATTATGGCCCTCTAGCTAGTTGCATTGCGCCTGCAACCTGTTCTTCTAGCTAGAGCTACTCTCTAGTCTAGTTGCACCTAATATTCCAATACCCACTGTCCTTCCTTCTCCCCTCTCTTACTGTTCAGTGCCCACGACTGGGAGAAAATTGCCGTATATCTGGCATAGGACGCTTAATGCGCGCGCTTTTCGCGCAGTATTTTTATGTTGGTTTTCAATCTCAATCGCGTCTTAAATGACGACCAAGGAGACCAAAAATAGGTAGTTCATTTAAAAAAAAGTTATCTACCTACTAAGTTCACCTCACTGAACAATAATTTAAAGGTCAGAAGATCATTCTACCAATATTGGTGATGGACCCTAAACCTTTTTAAGTGTGCCGGGATCTTAAGGGAAACAACACAATACGTAATGAGAATGATGCTCACTTCGGCATATCTCTTCTGATTCTTCATTTCTTTAAACACGCCGTTCAGAATGCTCTTCTTTGGAGCCACCCGTGGATTCACGGCCTGAATCAACCCAGCAACTTGTTTGGTCTTATCCTTTTTTTTCTTAGAAACGAGATGCTGCTTGGTACCAGCCAGTTCTTTTGTTGTCTTGTGATGGCCATTTCGGGCTGATACCGCCCACAACTGTTGCTCCTTTGTCTCGCTGTTCCTTACCGGAAGGATCATGTCGTGGTGGGCAGAGGTATGATCCCAGTTGGCATGGATAGCCGTCCAGTCAAAACCCGTCTGGTTAAAATCATTGGAAGCGTACGCAAAAACCTCACTGACCGTGTTGACGACAACGCCATTTGCCAGACAAACTTCGACCGTATCAAGAGTTTCATCGGCACTGTTCTCCTTCTGAGGCAGCAACTCTTTCAATGATATGTAGTGACCTTTAGGGTCCACATCCGCTTCCCAACAAAGCACAAAGAATCTCGCCACGAGGGCACTTGCAAACATCTTTTCCCATGGTCTGCCACTGGCTGTGGGTGAAGCTTCCCCTGCTTGTTTGCAGAGCTGCGATGGTGTTGGCAAGATATCGTCCAGTTCAAAGTTACAGGCCTGCTGAACCCATTTATTCAAGGCATCGTGCGTTGTGGGATTTTGGCCCCACAAAATACGTGGAATACGTAGATATCCACTCGTTTCGGATCGGAAGACGATGGACAGGCGGTGAAGGTCGTTCCATGTTAGGGTGTAAGAAGCACAAATTTTTTTGCGCTCATCTGGTTGCATAACAAAGTCGAAAACGGCGCAGGTCAGGATGGCCTTTGCCAAAGATGAAGTCGCTTCTTCTCCGCCAATCTCCTCCAGGATGCTCGAGGAGTCACTATAATAGTCTTTAAGCGTTTTTTCCCAGGTCTCAATCTTCGAACTCGGTAGGCTAAATTTGTTTTCTTCCGAGCAAAACGCTGCGACCAACATGCGTGGCACTCCCGCCGTGACCGCAACGGCCAACCTCAATTCTCGTTTTTCGGCATCTGAGAAAGCACCGTCACGCCCGCCCCTAGCATGCCTTATGTAAAGCTTCTCGACCGAGTTCTCTGACATGGCATTCAAGGGCTTTCTTGGCCTGTGATTCACGCTGGTTTGATATTCTTGGGGACGAGGGCAACCGCGTATCGCTCCTGTCCCAAACGCAATTACTGTGCGGTCGATGGGCACACGCTTCATGAGCCACTCGAACACGGTATATCTGTCCTTGTGTCGATGAGCCCTTGGCGAGATGGACCCTGGCGAGCTATACGTGCCCGTAGGCGGCGTTTTTAAGCCGTCTCCTTCTGCCTTCCCTTTAGAAAACCCGTATCCTTCTGCCTTCTCTTCAGGCTCTATTATGGGGCTCCCATTCTCGTTACACCGCCTCTTCTCCTCGACAAATGTACAGAGCTCCTCAGCAGTGTCCAGGAGAATGATTGGAAAAACATACTTGTAGGGCTCTCCCTGGTTTGCGAAAGCTGCCTCGGTGCATTTATCCCACCAGTGATACGCATCAATCGGGTCTTGCTTGATCAATAAACGTAGTTTTTTCAGCAACAACGGCGGCAAAATTTCCGCATCGAGATCCCAGAAGTTGCGAAACTTGGGGTTTGACACAAAGTTGATCCCCTCCACTTTAGAATCGCCAAATACGTGGCAGAGGTGGTACGCCACAAGGACTGTGATAAGTTTACTAACGTTCTTTCCAGATGAACGTAGAACTCCTAGAATATCGGCATTTGCAATCAGGGTGCAATCAATGATCATAAGCCTCCCACATTCTCGATGTCTCTTGAGTTCCTCGGATGTAAGCGCTATGCGACGTAACAGTGACGTCTTGCCGCTGCCCCTGCCAGACCACAGGGTTACTGCATTCGGCTTTCTACTGCTTTTATCCGCGTATATGTTATTGAGCACATCAGCTTGTATATCGTCGCGTTCGTAGAGCTCAAGGTCGTCTTTGTTGTTGATCGCTGAATTAACAATCTTGACAAAGTCGTAGTTATTCACTTCAAAGTCCGGCTTGTCCGCCTCCAGTTTCTGTTTCTTGTCAATCGGTTCTTCTAGATAAGAGTGGTTAGCGAGAGTAAGTAGCACCGGTAGATACCGAATTTAATATCGCGAAAGAACGAGCGAACTTACCCAACCGCGACCCCAAGTCGATGTAACCATACTGCTTTTCATCGACGAGTTTATCTAGGGGTTTACACGGAACCCAGCGTCCATTATCATCAGTCAGTGCGGAAGCTGTAGGGGGAGGGGTATACACACGAATCTGGCTTCTGTCCCTTGTGTTCTTGATTTTCTCGTTGATGATGTATTGCTTCAGACTCAAGATGTTGTCGCCCACGGAAAATTCCACGACATCTTCATCCAACTCGTATCCATCAATCGAAACTCTGGTTCCATTGTCGTGCTCCAATGCCACGATTACGACCGATGGCTTGGCTGCCATTGTGTATACTAAGTAAGGAAAGAGGACGAGAAACTAATCAAAAAGAGAAATTGTGCCAGACGCCAACGCTGGCCGTGATGTGAAACTTGAAGCCTCTCGCGAAAAGTTTGAAGAACCAAATTAGTTCGTGGGATTCAGAAACCCAGTGAAAATATTATTTAGATCAATATATTATCAAAACACGGATGCATCATTTTCCATTATTTTCCTAAATAATAATATCATCGGACACTTGATAATTCTTCGGATATTGGATTTCTACTGCCCCGTCCGGAACTTTCAACCGATACACATTGGAGTGTAACTCAACGGAAATGGCTTGCTCTTGACGGATATGAATTCCTCGTATCTGTAGCTTTCCAATGATATAGGCATGTTGGGGTCCATCTCGGTGTCTTGCTTGGTCGGTTCGCTGAACCTTTCAAACATACAGTTAGGATACTGGTTCTTCAAACTTTTCGCGAGAGGCTTCAAGTTTCACATCACGGCCAGCGTCTGCGAGTACGTGCACCTCGTCTAAAGTCCTACTTGATGGTTCCGGGATATTATGACGTCAACTATGAAAAAGTAAAAAGAACATCCCTGCTCCATATATAAGAAATGAATACATTGGTAAACAACTACAAGCCGGCAGGAAAATCTTTTCCCACCCCAGAACCCCAAAACCCCGTTTAAATTTGAGTTAATTACATTATTATTCGATCTTAGCCCTCCAATGATGATCAAACACGGCAAACAAATAACAAACCAGGTGCGTTCACTGAACCTTACGCAAACTGTTCCCATGCACTTCCTCAAGTTTGAAGCTGAAGGCGAAGAAAAGGCTGATAGAATTTTGATTGCCATGCACGGGATGGCTGGCAGTCCTAAAGACCTCAGACGAGTTATTGAGAGGCCAGAAATTTTAAAGTGCAGAACAACCATAAGCCCTGCTCTTAGAAATCACATGCATTCCGGCGAACATCCTGAAATGACTAAGCAAGCCATGTCCTATGACATCGCCCGGCTTATGGATGAACAGAAGATAGAAAAGGCTGTGGTCTTCGGACACTCGTGGGGAGCAAGAGTTGCGATGGAGTTTTCGCTTTTGTTCCCTGAAAGAACGGACGGAGTTATCGCTTCTGACTCCCCGCCTGTGAATCTCAACGACTATCCCAATCACGTGAAGACCACAACGATATTGTTCGACCCGATTTTTAAAGCGTACCACGGCGATCTTACGCTCGAGGAGGCTTGCGAGGCAAGAGACAATATCGAAAGTAAACTCGGCAAAGCCTACTCAAACTGCTTCATGGGCGTTTTGGACACGAGTGACCCCGAGCATATCAAGGTAAAACACAGAGTAGACATCCTGGAAGCTGCCATGGAAAACGTTTGGCAGTTTGAGAACCAAGGGCAGTATCTAGGACCGTCCCTCCATCTCGTAGGCGAGAAGTCGATCCGAGTGCCTTTGAGTGCCTACCAGAGGTCTTTCCCGAATGTGCGGCAAGAAGACGTTCCAGTGTTCAAAGGTGTAGGTCACAGGTTGCCCTATGAAGCTCCGGATAAAATGGCAGCGTACATGCTGAACTTTTTGCAGAGAATCTGACTCCGATGTTTATCATTTTTATCGAGAAATTTCAACTATCAAAGTCTGCGTAAATTCACGAGAAAGAAGAAAAGCATAGTAAGTAGAATGATACACTAACAGATAATAGCAAAAGCAGTATGAATCATTTGGTTCCTATCTTGCTCGTATCTTTCCACACTTTTTTAGATCCAGGGAGAACTCATGTAGCATGACAACTGACTGCACGCAAGAAAGAAGGCCATCTACTAGATGTTGATGTTGCAGATTGTAGCACCACCCATCAGTTTGGAAACAAACTGACGGGTGCCCTGTGTTGCGATGGGCTTTGGAGATGGTCTTCGGTTATATGTATACTGGTTGTCACGCTCGCCAACTATTGCAGATCTAGCGCGCCCGACCAAACAAATTACAACCTGGTTACGTTGCAGCAAGATGGAGCGGATCTACTTGAGAATATTTTTCGAAGCTCCTGCTCTGTCCTGCAATATCATTTTGGACTGACTACACGAGACACAGAGACACGAGGCCGTATAGACTGCTGCGATGGGAAAGGAGTGTACACTCTCCTAGTCGCACAGGACTTAACACCGGCTCTCTCTCTCTCTCTCTCTCTCTCTCTCTCTCTCTCTCTCTCTCTCTCTCTCTCTCTCTCGAGGGGTGGA
>JAVCKV010563376.1:0-10721 GCA_032274145.1 Herpochondria borealis | reverse complement strand
GCAAGGGCGTCAAAGGAGTTGACGAGGCCTCTGGTGATAGTAAGCCTGGCGCTTGGGACGGGAAGCAGGCCTCTGGTAAAAGCGGAGCTGGGAAGCATTCCTCTGGTGATATCAAGCCTGGCGCTGGGGACGGGAAGCAGGCCACTGGGGATAATAGTAATAGCGCCCCCTCGCGAATAAGCAAGCCCGCAGACCGGGACTCAGGACCGCCTCCTGGTGGATACAGCGACAAACAACAACAACAACAATCCTGTACTACAGATCAAGATGGTAAGGACCGCGATGACGAGAACCAAAGATCAAATAATAATGTCATTATTCGAGATTACCACGGCCGGACGGGCAAGTTTTGCGGGGTTAGTGCAGTGTTTTGTGACGAAAATCGCAACGAGCGGAGCACCTTCCGAACCTCTGAGAATATTTACACTCTCGTCAAATTCAAGAACCCAACACAAGACGACGCTTATGTGAAGGTGGGGAAGTTGACTTTTCAGCGAGGAGTAGGTGTTTTCATGGCGATTGACGGCTGTGCAATGTTGAACAGTGCATGTTCCTATGGTAATAGCCGCATTCCCATCATTTTGATCCCTCCTGGTGAAGAGTACACCATATTCCGGCTAATGAGCGCCGCTCCGGGCCAGTTTCGACGTAAGGTGCGGCTGAGAACGCCACAAACGCCAGGCAATTATGTTGCAAGAGTCAAGCGTCCTCCGTCTTTTCAGTTTCCAGGTGAATTCCACTTTACAATTGCAACGGATTGATTAGAGCGCTGTTGTGCTTCGCGATCTAAAGCAAAAATATATTAGGGTAGAGATTTCTAATAGTAACGTATGATGATTGGGGTTGCTCAATACAGTGTCCCCGTTTACAAGTTAGGGACTTTTTTCGGTCCCTAACTTTATTTTTAGGGACCCAACTTTTTTTTTCGGGTCCCTGAAAAAGTTCGGCCCGAAAAGTTTTCGGGCCGAATTTATGTTTTCGGGAAATGACCCCTAACTTTGTTTCAGGGACAAATAAAATTCGGGCCTGTAGAAACCTACGTGTTTCTCGCTGGTAGGACCAGAAAAGGTCATTTCAACACACCCTTTTAGTCTTGATGGTCACACTCATTTTGACTTCATACCTCGCACAATTCATACAAAATATCAGCTAGCTAGAGTACTCATTTATTTTACACGCACTATCTATCATGACCGATCAGATTGACTTAGATGATGCTGATCCTGATGCTATTGTTCTACTTGGCTTTAGGAATAGCCGTCGCAGAACTAACTGGTTATACAGAGGGAGTGCCTTGACCGAGTCTGATCGCTTTGACATTGATGAATTAGAAGATGAAGTAGTGAATACTCATGGCATCATTTCTTTTCTACTCAGCGCGGTCCCTATTCTTATCTTCAGAGCTCAACAAAAACTTACTGCTGGTTTCATTTCTGTGCACAAGCGGATCATCGAGTGCGCGACATCTTTACAGCTGGTTGCTTCATGGTTTCGATGCTATATGGAGTTTCTATGCTTGGACATAGAAGACCGCCTGTATTTTGTACACCGACAACACCGATTTCAACCCGAGATGCTACGCACTATCGAATCAATTACGGATGATAACCAATCTGAGTTTTTATTTGGTTACAAGATTGACCAACTACAAGTATTGTTACAACACTGGCGTATTCCAGAGATTATGAGAGAAGGAGGTCGTCGGTTTCATGGAGTAGAAGCTGTACTCATTTTTCTACACTATGTTCGTACAGCTCATGCATTCACCCGCTTGGTTGATACTTTTGGTGGAGATCCCCGTCGGTATACCTATTTCTGCCGAGCCATCACTGCTCACTTTTACTCAACATTTTATCACAAGATTAGTGGTGATTCCATGCGGCAATGGATCTCATGGATTCATCCTTGCCGTGAAGCAATTCACTCCAAACTACTCGAAGGGATTGTGCACGAGCGGTACGCAGATGGATCTGAAGCCAATTGGGAAGTGAACATTCCCATTGACCAATTCCGCATTTTCGGTTGGATTGACGACACTGATCTACAGACAACTCGTCCTCGGTCTGCCAGAAATGCTGATGACTTACGGGATACTCAACGTGCATTCTACAACCGGTACTTCCGTGGCCATGGTCTTAAAGCTCAGGTTGTACTGCTTCCCAATGGTATGATTGGGAGTATTTTCATCACGGTTCTTAGACACAACGACAATGGTGTTCAGAATCTCAGTGGGTTGAATGATTACCTTGCATCTTTACTTCAACCTCTCTATCAACGCAATGGTCGTCACATTTATCCATCTCTTTTTGGTGACGGTATTTTTACAACACTTGCGTGTATCTTTGGACCTTATCGGAATCCGAATTGGGAACAGATCATTGTGAACACAAGAATGGCATCACTCAGAGAAGACATCGAGCACAAGTTCAGTCAAGTGTTTGGTTTGTATCCTATCCTCCGTCCCAATCAGTTACTTCATCTTTTCTTTTCTGCAGAATATGTTCGGCATCTTTTTTTCACGTGTTTGTTTCTGTCAAACTGCTACACTTGTTTCAATGAAAGTCGTAATCGAACATTTAACTTGAGAGCTCCCACTATTCAACAGTATCTACCACTGGATGAAGAACTAGTTCCAGCCCCGCCTGATCCTCTTCCTACCAATCCCATGATTCTAACATAGTACCTCTATTGCAAGCAAGCCCGGGCTTTGTCTGTCATCATATGAGCCTGTGCTTACTTTCGATACACATACATTAGCATAGTCATATAATATCACATTAGCGTTGTTTCTTTTAAGGTTAATCAGTGTTGTTGTTGTTATTGATGTTGTCGTCATCCGTCTCGTCCATTTCCTCTGTATCCTCTGTATCCTGTGTCACGTCATCCGTCTCCATTACGTCTGACTCGCCTTCATCCATCTTGTTAGTTTTCTCAGCCTGTACGATGTCCTGTAGACGTTTGAACTGCTTCTTGTGTTCGTTGTTGAGCAAGTTACTGAAGGCCTGCTTAGCTTTCCGAAATAGGCGGTCATCGAATAGGTTGCCATTCAAGTCATTGGTATCTCCGTCTTCCAACAACTCCCATGCTCCAATAACATTATAGGCTAAGTCGTTTACGTCACCAAACATCTCTCTTCCGAAGATGATGTAGTCGTCAACATTGCAACCCATTGTTCTTGAATCATGATACCCGAAAGACTCCATTGCGTCCTGGAAATAGTTCATGTCTTCCATATCATAATCACTCAAGTCTTTGTACTCGACGCCAGGCTCAAAACCCCAAACAATCCTCATGTAGTCCACGTATCCCTTGACAAGCTGATGGTAATGTGTTTTGATTCTAGCTTGATACATAGTACCAGCATCCATGTATTCGTGGTCTTCATTCAAACTTGGTGGACAGTTCAATCTTGCGTGTTCCGCGATAGCTTCTGTCCTTTCTCTCTCACGTTCAGTGTCGGCCACTGCCTTTTGTTCGGCTAACAATTGGAGATCATAGTTCTTTTGGATCTCTGTTGCAGTGGAAGAAATAAGCTGACCGTATCCGGTTAGCACCTCAATAACATATTCAAAAGTTTTACCGGTCAAATCAACAGATATCACCTTGACAGAGAGTGTAGCCATCAACTTGTCAAATGCTATCTGTGCCCTTCCTTCATCCAATTCACTATTCAAGTCCTTATCCATTGGTGGTGCTGGTGGGTAGACTGAAAACTCCGTATTCGTCATATAATTGATGGTGGAAACATTACACGCGTACACTGAAAGGGGTGCTCCTGTCACTCCAATAGTAGTCTCGTCTGCGTCTTCATGCCATTGCCAGCTGTGTGTACGTGGACCGTACCAGACGTAGTCAATGGGATGACTCTTTACTGGTGACAGGGAAGGCATACAATCTCGAAAGAAGACTCTTGGATCATTGAGAGTAGTTCTAAGCTTGTGCTCGTCGAGTCCCATTGGCACTTTGCATCCCTCTGGTAGGATCGCTTGAATGGTAGTCTTGATTGCTCCATATACTGTTGGAGAGACATCTTCTCCAAATCTATAGTCAAAGTCCTTCTCCAATTCCAATTGTCGGATCTCATCAGACAGTTGTGTCATGCATAATATGTTTTGCCGATCACCTTTGGATAACCAACAGAGACCCTTGCTTGGTTCCATATCATCACTCCCGTCAAATCGATGTTGAGGAATGATATAGCCAACCATATCAAGTCCGTGCATTCCTTTCATGTCCTTCATTTGAGATATGAGCTTTGCTTTCCGCTGAAGACTTTTCAAGCCGTTGAATTGTAATTTGGTCGCTTTGTCTTCTCCATTGAAATGTTGTTCATACCAAGCTTGAATAATTCCATTCTTGCATTCCGCAATGGCATTGTCGGGGTTGGCACTACTCAAAATCTTATCGATCTTGTATTGAGAGTCTTCATGCCAAATCTTCAGATATGATGTCTTGCTCAACTTCAAAGCAAGAGTTTCGTTTGTCAATAACGGAGACCTTTCTTCATTTTCAACTCTCTTAAGCTGATACTTGGCATTCTCGTCATTGGTCCACAAATATCCCAACAGACTACTCAAGACTGTCACGTCGTTTTCATATTTGCGCTTCGCTGTTGCACTCAATATCCACTTCCTTCCGTATTTGATGAATTTTCCGTAGGAATCATTGTTGTTGTCAGTTGCAGGAATAGTAATACCTCGAACAAAGAGGAATTCTTCAATAAGTTGAGCGCATGTCTCTTCTTCCGCTTGTTCTTGAAAATAATGAAACTTTTTGTGCCCAGCACCAAGTCCAATGTCGGTTCCAACTTCAACCAGAGAACTACCAGGTACATGTATGTTCTCCGCTGGAACTGGTGTTGGTTCAGGTTCTGGTTGACTTGTATTCCGCCGCCGCGTTCGTCGTCGGGGAACCCTGTTACACTTTGCCTCTTCAATTCCTCGTAGTTGGTCTTGTAGGATTTGAGGACCACTCAGATAAATAGTGAGTGCCTTTCGAGTAGTAGTTAGCTTGAACGTTGTTAATAAAGGACCTTTGACATGTTTCATGGCATCTTGCTTGTATTTGTATATGTTTTTGATTTCCAAAAGAGCAGCTTTGTAGACACTTCGATTGTCCAGGAGATTGGGATTGTCCAAGTTGATAAGATAGAAATAATGACAGTACACAATTATCTCAATGAAGTAGGGAGCAACACCACCCTTCCATGCAGGGATCCTTTCATTCCGTGGCAAGCTGGAGTTGATAATTTTTTGCATCTGGTTGTATTTGGTTACCAGAGGTGAATGGACTTCGATATACTTGAAAAAGGTAGACTCACTCATTAATATGATGGGGAATTGCCAAGACATCGTTTCGTCTAGTTTCCCAGAAGCATCACGAATTGGTTGTGGCATTCCGTTCCGTTGTATCAACACTTCCTTGCTGAATGGAAACACGACATTCCATTCTTTTTCAAAATCGTAGACCTCTAATCTGGGTATACTTGGAAGATACTTGGTTGCCACTTGAATAGGTTTCAGAAGTTTCTCATATGGCGTAGGATTTTCTTTCTTGTACATGCTTCCCATACTTTGGAACAGCGTTACCCAATTGGCGGTAGGAGGCATGGTGCAGACTGTTTCGTAAACTGAGAGAGATGGATTCTTGTTATCTGATTTCCCAATTTGTGAGATACTCGATCCTTCCTTTTTTTTGTCTTTCCTTCTTTTCAGACCTGCACCGGTTGGAGAAGTAACCATTTCAACTCCAGCACGATTTGAGATTCGTTACTTCTCATGATTAATGTTGACTCCCATCAACCGTGATAACTCCAACGTGATAACTCCAACGTGATAACTCCAACGTGATAACTCCAACGTGATAACTCCAACGTGATAACTCTCCATCGTGATAACTCTCCATCGTGATAACTCCAACATAATAACACCAACTCCAACGTGATAACTCCAACGTGATAACTCCATGTGATATCTCATATCGTGGACTCTGCACCTCTTCTTGCAAGCATGCCACGGCTCCGTCTATTGTGGTAACAGTCATAGCATGCTCTCTATGCACATACATACAAAAGGGTAGCAAAAATACAGATAGAAGAGGTACGGAAATACGGTGATAGTGATAGATAATACTTTGGATAGTAGGTACTTAGTAGTACAGCGTACGATATCTTTTTATTTCTTTATACTTTTTTAGTAGGTAGGTTTGGATATTGGAGCGTGGGAAGCTTTTAAGATCCTAAATAAGGGATAAGGATACTCTTCCGGGGTTAAGGATACCCTTACCATCAGAGAGCCAACACCTACCACCGAACAAACCAATGACACAGTATCATTCTATTTCAATGACTCGTGGACAAAACCTCAACGTTATGGTTTTGGCCACGAGTCATTGAATGGCAGGGTCCTTGAAACAGAACTAAAATCAAAGACTCGACGGTGAACAGGAAGTAATGCCATGCCAACCCTCGTTCATGAATACGTGTTGAAAGAGTCTCCTTTTGACGATGATGATGATAATGATAATGATAACGATAGCGATGACAAGGATAAAGATGATAATGATAATGATGATAATGATAATGATGATAATGATAATGATAACGATAGCGACGTCAGTGACGACGTCAATGATGATAACGAGTCAAGGGATAATGATAATGACAATGAGGACGTTAAAGTAGTTACTCTTACAGAAGAAGCAATTAAGTTACCTGCAACTACAATGGCACATTGGGAACAACTAAGAAACCGGGTCCGTCGTCCGGGCTCTGTTAAGGCAGCAGGATTTAAGAACTCTGATGAATGGATGGAAGCCAACCGAAATCTTCAAATGCATGACAAGAACCAAACAAAACTGAAGGACGTATCAGCTACCAAGAAATTCCTCAGATCTATCATACCTAGGGCTAGGAAACCTTGCTTCAGCTCCATCAAGAAGGAAACACTTGACGAGAAAATCAATAGACTTGAGCAAGAAAAGGAAATACTAGTGATGAATCAGAGGAAAGCGGGTATCTTTTCTACCTTCCAAGAGAAAGCCAAACCACTTGAGCGCTGTATTCTTGCCTCAAGAGCAGTAGGTTTCTTTGAACCGAATACCGACTATGATGAATTTGTCTATGGATCGAATAAACTAATAGAACATGAATGGGCCGCTTCCAATTTTAAACTCGTTAAGTTTCCAAACACTGAATCTTATATACTTGACATACAAAAAAAGATGGCCCGGGGGTATGATAAATACATTTCTCAAGAGCGCAGAATTCATACTATGCTGGATATTCCAGAGGGAATGCCAGAGTCTACTCATAGTACTAACTTATTAAGAAGCTGGTCTGCAGTTGCTCCCAACATGCTTGCTTTCCGACAAATGCATAAACAAATACTTGCATCGATTACTGGAGCTTCAGTAAAGGACATGCGTGCACAAGCAACCAAGGAACTTTATCTGCTATTCCAAAAGAATAACTTTCACTTAAGCAAATGTGTGATTGAAGTGGAGAGGATATTGAAACATCGAGGAGACATAGCAAGGTACCAACAGAATACAGACCGACAAGCGGCTGCTGTTACTTTGGCGGAACTATCAGAAGAGAAGCTAACGGACAACAAACCAAAGCCAGCAGACCAAGAGCAAGTAGACAAGCCAGCAAACGCCGACGACGAACATGAAGAACATCAACAACCACCCAAGGATGTCAAAGTAAAGGAAAATCCAATCACCGAAAAACTAATACCACTATCAATACCAAAACCAAAACTAAGTGTTGGAGAAAAAGCATTGGCAACAATTAAAGAACAGGCAAAGAACAATCCTCCAAAACCAAAGCCAATAGTAACGGAAGAAGTAGTACCACAGCGGGAGAACAATCATCAACCAGCTAGACTTATCAAACGCCATCCTTTGACTGGTAGGTTTATGTACAGTCCTGCTGGCAAGAAGCATACAGCAAAATGTATTAATATTTTGCTTTCAATGGAAGCATTGCTTTGTCATATGGAGAGAGAAGGATACACTGCGCCGAGGACATACTGGGATACTGATTTACTTGAATCATGTGAAGCAGTCATGTTTGAAAAGGATGATACATTTTCAGGCTTTACATACGATGACATCAAGTTACTTTGGATGATTGAGTTGATACTTGCAGCAAGAGCAGGGTACGTTGATTCATAGTTAGTTTGTGATTCCATTCTTGTTACTTATCAATTCTAACATTAATATGTTTATGCACACAGGGATTCCAAAGCTAAAGCAGCAACAGTAAACTTAGTAAAGGAAGGCATTTGGACGTTGGAAGCACTGGCACTAGCTGAAACAAAAACTATAGAAGAATGCATTCGAGAAGTAGGTTTGAACAAGATCAAAGCAGGACAATTGAAGTCAACGGCGATGAAGATTGCAGTAGACTTCAATGGTGTAATACCTAGCAAGCAATGGTGTGTTGAACAATTGGAAGACATAGAAGACGAGAATGACATATTTGAAACACAAGATGTCTTTCCTAATGACAACTCGGGGGAGGAAGAAGAAGAAACTGAAACAGAAGATGAAGATGAAACTGACACAGAAGATGAAGACGACCTCAATGAGTATGAAACCAGATTACACCCTACTGTGCCAATTACAGCAGTGGAGTTGCGTGCATTAAGCGGTGTTGGTCCCAAGGTTACAAAAGTAATATCTACTGAACTATTCAGGACGCACGATCACATTCCCACGGAGGCACAGGTCATGAAGTTTGCTATTGCGTTGCGCATTCATGAGCCAGCAAGTGATGCTGCCTTATCAACAAAGCATGTTGAAATGGCTTTAAAGGCGACGTACCCAAGAAGAATGTGGGTAAGGATCAATCGAATCTTTGGTGCAATGGGACAGTTCATTGATAATGCCGTAATGTGTAAGAACTTGAGAAGGGTGATCACAAAGCATGTTCGAGTAGCCGACCAGAAGTGGCACAGAGATATGATAGACAAAGTTTGTGAGTACAAGAAGTTGAGTAGACACAAGAAAGACCTCGTCACAAAGTATGTCAATACTGATCTCGATTCTGATGAATTGACCATAGCAGAAATGAGGGCAAAGAAGGACGAGCGAACAACAATCACTAGTGCATGGTTGAAAACAACTACAGGTCAATCAGTGTTAAGGGTAGACAGACAAGAACAAAAGATCAAGCATGACACTGTCAAGAAACGTAAGGTATTGACGTTACCAATAGATCAGATACAGAAGAAAAGGAGAACACGAACATTACAGATAGGGAAGACATGAACAATAAAATAGACATGAACAATAAAATTCGGTGAGGTTCAGCTAGCTTAAACTATCCTACAAAACACCTGTCATGTATCCTAGTTCGAATCGTAATCAGCATCCTCCTTAGCCTGCCAAATGGCATACGCAACAGGGTCCAATTTTTGCCATTCCTCAAACTGTAGGAAACGTTGTTCCTCTTTACGCTCGTCAATTTCCCAGCGCCGTTCTTGTTCAGTCAGGACATAAGGAACTGTCTCCTCATCACTACTTTCCTGGGTATAGACGACATCAACCTTAGGCTTAGCTTTTCCACCAGTGGGAATAGGCTTAGCCTTTCCTGCAATGGGCTTCGCCGTCTTGATCGACTTGATCATCTTGATGGGCTTCATGGACTTCTTGGCAGCCTTGGAAGTAGGAGCGATCTTCATGTTGTTATCAGTTAAGAGATTGATGAAAATTAGTTTCTGTATTTTGTGTGCCAAATATCACTCTATGAATGAACAAAGAGCTTAACGAATATGACACCAAACGTACATCCAAAACACCGTGGGACTAATCTGTTTCAAAATCGAACACCGTGGGACTAATCTGTTTCAAAATCAAACATGGGTTGGCTTTGAGGGCGTCCTTCGAGAACTTCAAAGTCATCGCTTAATATTTTTTTAGGCTCGTTAACAAGTTTCGCTCTCAACCGAGTAAAGTTGAACAGTAATGCAGAAATAGGCATTTAGTGCGTTGTAATAAAGGAGCCTAGTGCTCCTTTTATTATTGATTCGAAAGTGTAAGAAAGAACCACGACAATTGAAAAACATTCCAAATGATATTGGATTTTTCTATTCGCTTTTACATTCTAGATCAGCTCTTATTGCTTATTATGCAAGCTGTTTTATAGTAGATCATATTCATTCCCATAAACCTGGTACATACCTTACTATGGTTGGTAATTTATTGGTAAAGGCAAGACAAACAAAAAATCCAAGCATTGTCGCAAATGCATTCCAACAATTGAATAACGGGTATTAGTAAAGGAAAATGACAACACCAGTAATAGAAGAAATGAAGATGTACAACAGTATAATAAAGTGTGTAGTACCCCTCATAGGGTAGAAATTTTTCTGTGGTTAATTCCATTCTGAAGTCACGCAAGAGAAGCAACTGGGCCATGCTCCTTGGTCTGAGGTCTTTTCTGAGAAAGATTGCATGCACCGTCGCATCATTCTTGGCATTCTTTGCCTTCTTGGCATCTTCGTCCTTCTGGGCATCGTCCGCCTTCTTTGCGTCCTCGGCCTCCTTTGCCTTGCGATCGTCTTCGGCCGTCTTGGCATCCTCGGCCGTCTTGGCATCCTCGGCCTTCTTGGCATCGTCCGCCTTCTTTGCGTCCTCGGCCTCCTTTGCCTTGCGATCATTTTCGGCCTTCTTGGCATCCTCCGCCTTCTTCGCGTCCTCGGCCTTCTGTTCGT
>JAVCKV010563375.1:0-34263 GCA_032274145.1 Herpochondria borealis | reverse complement strand
ATCGATTCAGAGGGTGGTCAAGCGCCAGCAAGTACTTCAAGTAACCATTGACGATTTCGCATCGTTTCTGAATACTCTTCTTCGTTGTCACAAGCCCTGCCTTCTGTGCTTGATTTAACGAAGGAATCATCAGCTTCCGACGCCGGTTGGATCCTTGAGAGCCACTCACAGCAAATGCTGCAGTTGCAGCACCAACAAGACGAGCGCCAGCACTGGCAGACTGTTCGGCAGCTGCAACCTGAGTCTTCAGGTGTTTATGAAGGGTTTGAATATCCCTCATTGGGCGGTAAACGATCCATTCTTCGCGATAAAGATTGGCGTAAGTTCCATCAGGCAACACATATGGTACGAGATCTTCTTCACTTGCATCGGAATCGTCAATAGCAATCAGAGCAATGCATCTGATCTTGTACATTGTGACAGTTGTCATCATGCCTGGCATTGCAAGAGCATTCTGCTCCTTCACCTGAGCCGCACCTTCGCACATTGCAACAAAACCACGGAGCTCTGTTGGGAAGCGAGGGCTGAGCAGACCATTTCGCCTGAGCTGAGCCTTGTCGATATTGTTCATACCCAGTTTCAAATCTCGCAGGAGAACTGATTGCTTTTCTCTGAGAGGACTGTTGGCATACTCCAACAGTTTGGCTGTTGGTTGGAGGTATGCTTCGGTTCTTTGCTTCGTGGCGCTTCTTGCAGATCCAGCCTTTACACAACGAACAAGGCACGAGAGCTGTGCATCCTGTCTGGCGTCCTTCACCATCAGCGCTGCACGAATATAGGAGGTACGATAGGATTTGACTTCCGTCACATTGTTCTCTCCTTGCTTGCGGGTGTACTTCATCCACACGATTGGATACCCATCACTTCCCATCTCAACACTGGAGCGCCTTGAGAGCTTGCGCTTCTTGGGTTCATCTCCATCGACGGCAAGATCATCGAGCATCGACGAGTCGTGTTCTTCTTCCTCGAACTCTCCTCCAATGGTGATGAGAGCAATGCTGAGAGCAGCGTCGCTCATTTCCAACGAACTAGCGTCTGCACGATGAGG
Organism: Herpochondria borealis; assembly: GCA_032274145.1. Taxonomy (NCBI): domain Eukaryota; phylum Rhodophyta; class Florideophyceae; order Ceramiales; family Ceramiaceae; genus Herpochondria; species Herpochondria borealis. The sequence goes on along the minus strand of JAVCKV010563375.1, from coordinate 33,215 downwards.
TCCCATGGCTGAGTTGTCGTGAACTGTGAATCTCTTGCCCGAGAGCTCCACCATTGGACGTTCAAATAGTGACATTCGAAAAACGAAATCAATGGCTTTGCCGGATCGTGGGACAGCGTTGAAATCTGCAGTCTCCATAACTGAGCTCGACAAGATAGAACCTGATCGAGGAGTCGCCCCTTTCGGAGTCCACTTTTGACACAAGTGGCGTTCCTTCAAAAAGTCACTCGAGAGGAACGGTACCGATGATGCTTTGACGCTTATATTTGCGGGAATCCCGCTTTCCTTGTCTCGCCTTTGGTCCAGACATCTGGTTTCGTTGGGTATCACGATTTGCGCAGTTCTATCGTTTGGAAAGTACCGAAGCAAGCATTGGCGGACATACCGACCGCCGTTGTACTTTGCTTGGCCTGGTCGAAACGCCGGTTCATCGTATGTCGCAGCAAAACATTTGAAGCTCATATCATGATTCCTTTGATCTCGGTGAACTCCGATTGCATTCAATGGTCGTGGTTGCGCTCTGAGCAAGAACGATGAGTCGTCGTCAGGCACTTCCAGACGGCGTCTTTGACACGCCATTTCCAAGGTCAGCAAGGAAAGTGGAACGCTTTCCCCTTCTGAACCTTCAGTCGCCCGCCTTGCCCCATGGCGAAGAGCGACCATGTTTGTTCCAGCATAAAAGATTCGTGCAACTTGATGCATCTCCCGATGGGCCGCAACTGCAGCTTCCGACCCTCCCTTGAGCCTGCAAATGACTTGGAGTCCCTGTGACGTATCGCTCTTGATGGCGTTGGACCATGACTGCATGCGACGCTCACGATCGGCCCTCAAGCTAGACGAAAAGTTCTCATTTCGACGAAAGTCGAGGAATCGAGGCAAGCCTGTGCTCGATACATAGGCTTGAGGCAACGTCATTGCGGGAGGAACGTGAGACGCGGGAGGAGTCTTGGCAGACGGCGATTGCTCTGTTTCACCACCGAGACCGCGCAGCTGAAATCTCGTGCTTTTCCTTGATGATTCTCCTTGTTCAGACGCCAGAGATGCGCGAAAGCGCGTAGAAGGACTGGGGGCATCCGGTGCATTCCCTTTTGCCTCTGGATTTGGAACAGCAACCTTTCCATCTTCATTCACATCCATGTTGGGAGAAGAGAGCACTGACAACGTATCCACCAGAATGTGAATACCATTCAGCTGACGCAATTGTCGAACAAAGCCTTCTGCATTCTCCCGAGTCCGGAGGAAGGCATGTTTGTGAAAGAATGGTTTCAGAATAGAGTGTTTCGCATTCATCAAGACAGACATGACACGATGGGCTTGTCCGCCGTGCAGCCACGCAGCAATCAAGGAACGAAGAGTAGACAGGTCATTTGGCTCGGCCTGCCAAAAATCAGTGGGCTTCTTCGCCTCGTCCGCATCCCTTGATTCGTCCGTCATGTATTCTTCCTCCTCCTGCAAGATTTTGTCTTCAAAGTCGTCTGGATCAGCAGTGATCTCCATCAAAACTTTGGAGAAGGAAGCAGTAGTAATGGCAACCTCAATCGCCTTGTCACTTTCGTCGATATCATCACTATCACTGGCGTCCTTCGATGCATCATTCTCCAGCTTTTCTTTTCGTCGACCATGTAAAAGAGCCGCTTCAACAACCAGAACGAGTTGCGAGATGCATTCTTGCATCTCAGGATCTTCCCACTTCACATCGACTTCCTTTTGTTGAGAGCGAGCATCTCGGCACTCCTGAAAGTCCATGAAACGCTGAAGATCAATCAGCGACATGGAAAGGAGGGGCAGAACAAAGTCACCAGTTGGAAGAGGCTTCCCTTCATCCTTTGAAGCTGATTCGTCTTCCTTCATGTCATCTTCACCAACTCGATGCTCGTCGCTGTCATCCAACAAGCGTCCAGTTGTATCGTCCAAGCCTTCAATGCCCTCATCATCGTCATCAAGTGCAATCCCAGACTCTTTGGGCTTGAAGAAGTCAGTCTGACTCATGGTCATTTCAACACCGTTTTGAGATGTCTCAGTAAGTTCCCCACTGGACGAAGCATTGAGTATGCGACCACTCATTGTCATTTCATAGCCCTGCTTCGGAGCAGGTGAGCCCGACAGTTGAGTAGTTTCGCGTGGGAGGTCAGTCAGGACGTCATTGTGTTCCTCTTCAGCCTCTTCCTTGGCTAGCTTGGGTGTTGACGGTGTATCACCCCAACCTCTGACAAGACCTTCATCATTGGCAACGTCGTCGGCTGCTGCTGGTTCCTCTGCAGGTTCTTCCTCTTTCTTCTCGTCTTCTTCTTCACTCGGTTCGCATCCCATGACAATCCAGTCATTCAAATATTCCGGGCAAAAGCTCCCCATGAGGGGTGTCAGGATACACCCCGCCAACATCTCAGTCATCATGGTGCGAATAATGGGAGATGAGAATTCCGCACGAGGCAAGAGAGCTCTCAAGAGTCGATGACTAAGGATGCGGTTGTAATCCATCTCGCACTCGTAGAGAATCTTCGCACCAAACAGACGTTTTTCGAGTACCTCGTCTTCTGACAGCGCTGGTTTCGTCTCGTCGTTGTCGTTTGATGATCCATTGCTTGCATCCTTCTTTGCTGCTGCTGCGCCACCAACACCACAGTCTTCACCCTTGGCGTCTCCAAACAACAAGGCAGGTACATCCATTCCAAACGTCATGGCACGATGCAATTTGCCCTTGAGCATGAACTCTCGCGCAACCGCCATTTCCGACACTTGCTCCAACTCCCTTGGTACATTGAAAGATTCGGCCATTTCCGCTGGATTCAGACTGGTTCGCAACGAATCTCTCAAGGACGATTTGGTTCTCTGCACTGTTGCTGGTTTCTTGTTTTTCTTGACAGCCTCACTGCGCAATTTGCGATAGACACGAAAGGTTTGTGACAAGACTTTGACCCATTTGATGAGGACAAGGTTGAACAAGTTGACACCCTCGACGCGAGTCGATAGGTTTCCAAAAATAATGCCCATGGATTGGTACATGGCTGACATCATGGGTGCTGGACGGTGACGTCCTGTCGAAAAGACCATTGCCTTGGACTTTGGTACTGCTGTTTCGACGTTGATGGTTTCAGAATGACTACTACCAGACGCTGCTGCTGCTGCTTCTTCAGCTTCTTTTCTCTTTTTGCGTTCTTCCTCATAGACAATGCCTGGATCAATGTAGTAGTACCAACTCGCCACAAAGTCTCGTACCGTATATTCAATGAACTTTCCCAATTCAAATGATATACCTTCTGGCAATGTGGGCCACTGTTCCTTCATCAACAAGACACTACGCCACGTTTCTGGGGCATCACTGGGGTTCGTAAAGGGATAATATAGTGCAAAGAATCGTGAGGATCCCTTGACCACTTGTCCTCGTAAGACATGATCACCAACATCATAGCCCGCAGTCGACATGAGAGATGCATAGGCTGTTTCTTCTTCTCCCCAATGATGACTGCTGTGCATAGATTGAGACGTGGAAGACAGTACAGGGAGTTTTCGAGGTGACTGCAGAGTTGCTCGATTGATAGTGTCGCCATTATTCTCCTCTCCATTTGTATTCTCCGCCATGCGTTGCAACTGTTCTCGTACATGCAATGCCAACCCCAGTCCCAAGCCTACTCCCACAGTCGTCCCCACAATGGTCATGCCCAATCTGTACATGGGAAGGACCAGCAGATACCAAATGACAGATCCATGACCGGTAACGATAAAGGAACCCACGATCGCTGCAAACGGTATTCCTATTGTTTGCATACCATGTTTGATCAACCATTGTTGGAAAGAGACAACCTGAACTTGAAGAGCAGCGAGAGGCGACGGCTCGTCGGAAGGAGCGACCATGGTTGATTGCTTCGGTCTTTGTTCGTGTTGGAAGTGGTTGTTCGTGCCTTCCTCACGTATTTGAATTACTGTTACTGTGTACCAACTTTCACTACTACTGTACGAGAGTCTTGACTGGAGAGCGCACGCGCGCATTTCGCCTCCAACTCCGCGCTGAATTTGTTGATGTTCTTTGACGCGAGCTCTCCTTTTGGTATAAATCCAGGTTACGAAATTCTTGTCTCCTTTTCTTGCAAGAGCTTCTTTGCTTTGAATTTAAAGGCCAAGTAGACCTCGCACAAGGAAATTCTTCGATAGACTAGTAGGTTCTTTGTGCCTACTGTACAGACAGAGGGGTGTAACGACCAACTAGTACCGGGTATGTATGGATACTATCACAAGACTGATGCATTCTATGCACTATGCTCCAAGTCGTCGTCACATTCTATGGTTCGTCCTTGAATTCTTCTTCCTCGTCATCGTCTCGCTGATCGAGTTGCTGTGTCTCTACAAGCTCCACCGCTCTTAGCGTCTGCTTTTTGTTCTTCTTGTTGTTGAACGTTGCGTGGTACAACTCTTCCTCTTCGTCATCATCTGCAACCCCCGCAACTCTACTGTACTGATCAACAGTACTGTTACTTCGTAGCGAGAGTCTTACTCCGCTTTCTCCCCGAATACCTCTAATGCATTGGTCCGCCACACAACAAAACAGAACGGCCAGTGCCACGAGCGCAAAGATGCCATATTGCACATACAGGGCATCGCCACATGTGACTTGGCCGGAAATGACGCGACATGTGCCCCCAATTGTTCCACATGGATTGTAACTGGGTTGTCGAGCATCGGCGGGGTTGAGAAAGCCAATGGTGAAATCGTAGAGTTGGAGTTTGGCGTCCGGTAGTACTTCCTTGCCGACGCTTAGACTCCAATAGGGGAGTTCGACGTAATCGCACGAGAAGGAATCGTAGCCTTCTGGTAGAATCATTTGCGAATCAATGTAATTGTTGATATTCCAAAACAACCAATGACTGCCTCGATCGTTCTTCGCAGTCTCTCGTTCGGCCAACGTATTGCTCATCCACGAATTGGTTAGCTTGTATCGATACTTATTCGTCTCGTTCGTTTGATTTCTCCAATCATGGTCTGTAAAGTAAAACAGTACTCGACGATCAACATCGTCGTCAGCGTCTTTACCAAACTGCAACGCAAAACGTGGACCCAATCCAGTCGTTGTAAAGTTGAGTCCTACTGGTTCTCCCCACGAACCTGTGCTGTCAACTGTTACTTTGGACGCCGAAATGAATGCTTCTTCATCTGACCATCGTTGTACATTGTTGGCTTCTCCTGGCATGGTTGTTTGATGCTTCGTTTGTATTGAAGATTGTGTCAGAGTCTCGAGACTGATGCTCGGGCAATCTCTTGTTGCTGCAACGAACAGCTACAGTAGCAATGAATGAGCATCATCATCCGCACGAACAGTGCACGGTACGTACAGTACTCCAGTGCCTGTAGTTGCAAAATACTGTACTTTACTGCTACGTAACGTATGTATTAGAAGTACCGGCAAGATGTCACTCACACTTTCAGTGTTCATTCGAGTCTTCCAAAATATTAGCTAGCTGGCAGACCATGACGATCATTGACGACGATGGAGCCATTGACTTTATGCAATTGATGCGAGAAGAGAAGCGACGTGCGAGACAACAAAAGAAGAAAAAGAAGGAAGAACCAGAAGAACCAGAAAAGAAGAAATCAGAAGATGAACTATTACCGACTTGGAACCATGAGCAGCTGCAGTGCTGCATCACCACGTTGGATCGCACAAAGCATCGAGTCTCTCAGCTTGACACTTGCTATTATATTCCTCAGTTTCTATCGGAATCTCATCAAACCAATCTACTGGAGTGGTTACAGGCACTACCTGAAAAGACTGACAAGAGCAACCCAAATAGTACGGATTGTTGGAATACCATGAAGTACGGAAAACGCCGCGTTGCACTCTTTGATAACCAACTACCTCCTCCCTTGCAGCAGCTGTCCAACCTCCTAGTGGAGAGTGAGATTTTTACACAAAATCTCAAACCAAACCACGTTTTAGTGAATGAATATCAACCTGGTCAAGGAATACTACCGCATACCGACGGACCCATGTATGCACCTCAAACAGCAACCCTCTCGATTGGTGGTGGTGACAGCAGTTGTGTCCTGTTGAACTTTACGCCACGGCTGGAAACGGGCGAGATTGGATTGAAGGAGGTCAGAACCGCGGAACAAGTCTTGCTGGATGGACATGGGTCGCTCGTTGTGTTTCAAGATGACTTGTACACGAAGTATACTCATGGCATTGATCCAGATGTTTTGCAAGAAGTAGCATCGGACAAATGCGTCAATGCCAGTCCTGGAACGCAAGTCGAACGAGGATATCGTATCAGTCTAACGTTTCGACATGCATTACAACCAAGTCGCACTGCTGCAAGAGAGGTGGACTAGAGGGAGACTGACTGACTGACTGCGTAGCCACCTTAGCTCCAAGTTCTTTATTTCTTAGTAAGATGGCGCGGCACCGTCGGCTGCACGTACTCTGCGGCGAACCAAGGCATGTCGCTCGCGACTTACATCCCAGCTTAGACGGTAAGTGGAAGATGAGTAAACCCTTGCGGCAGCTGCGAATCTGTCGAGGTCAGCGAGCAGCTGGCCCTTTTTTCTAGGGTTGGCAAACAAGGTAGACTATTATCGTCAAAGTCTTCTGCCACTACCATACATTCACATGCAACTAGGCTACCTGTACATGTCGCTGTCTACAGGAAGGGTTAGGCTGATCGAAAGGCCGACTGGTTGAGAGGCCCTCTGATGAAAAAGGCCTGGTGAATATAAAGTTATACATGCACGAATATTTGAACTCACGGGAGAGGCTTTGGATTCGGCCATCTGGCACAAGTCTCACAAATTCCCATGGGATCCAAACCATTTGTGACTTCTCAAACATAAAAGGTAATCCGTACAATACACCACAGGTTACTGGATCTAACACCACAACAAACTCTCCACCATGTTGGCTGTACGACCGCTCGTTCGATGCTCGTCTCTCAAGAACCACTTGACTGAGAATCTTTTGCAGGAGATCAAGCCTTCACCCGTGCTGGTCTTTACATCAAAGCCCACAAGAACAACCATCAAACCTCTCTCCGAATTTATCTCCCGGTTCGAAAGTTTAGCAAAAGATGACTTGGGACTTGCAGATATTCATTCGGCCAGCATTGCGTCGGTCTTTCCAACGCAAAAGGATGTTGAGGATGCACAAGATTTGATTCGAGAAACGGGTGCTTCCACTGTGATTGGTGTTGGATCTGGTGTGGCCATGGACCTCGTCAAGGCCATTGATGCAAGCACAACGTTGGAACACAAGTTGCTTGTTCCAGCCACCAGTGCAGCAGTCTTTGCCGCGAACACTCCTTACTCGTTGATGTTGGATCTCGAGAAGGAAATTCTCGTGCAAGAGTCATCACCAAAATCGCCCAAGTTTACCAGTATGGCTCAACAAGGTACCGTCTTTCCAAGTCCAGATTCAATGACCGCCTGTCACTCGATTCTCTTGGACGCTGCCCACCGCCTTCCTCCAGAACGCATTATGGATTTAGAACTCGCACGCTGGGCATTGGCCTTTGATCCCTATATTCAGGGCATGATTTCCACGTCTCTTCAGATGAGCGCAACCACAAAGGGACAAGAAGAAGAATCAAGCAACGCTCCACTGGCGCTGGCAGCATCGCTCATTCCAGCCTATTTCCCGTCTGCCACCATGTTTCGCTTTTGGGCAGCTCTTTTACCAGGCTTGGCAAGTCTGCACGAGACTGCCCCCAAGATTGATCGCACAAAGGTACCGGCTTTGAGCGACATGGGACGACCCACGTCGGTGGAAACGCTCTTGGGGCACGTGCAACGCAACCCAATGGCGTCCGATTTGGACATGGAACAGCTGGAACAGATCCTCACAGTGTCTTTGAGAGTGTAATAAACAACCAAACTACAACAGAGCACCACTCGCTTTTCAGCGGGGTGACACTAGAGTTGTGCAGCTCTTGCTTGATCAAGAGGCCGACATTGCAGAATCGACGAATATAGACAAACAGTACTACGTAAAATTAGAAGAAAACGATTCTGCATACTCAATACTCGTTGATCAGCCAAGCCTCTGAGAGTTAGTAGAGTATTAGCATCGACAAGACTCGCCAGACGCTAGACTGACGACGCGTGCAACCCTCTCGTTCGCTACTCCACTGTGTCACACATTAGAAGAACAGAAAGTTGTGATTGACTCACACCAATCGCAAGTTTCTATCAATCAAGTATAAAGTAGGACTACGCAAGACGTCGGCAAGGCAAGAGCTCGGTAGAGCTGACACCATTCAGAGTGCAAAAATCTATCATTGTTATAAAAGTTTGAGGCATTTCACGAAAAACAGAGGGTTTGCAGCTGAGCAAGTACTTGTGCATACAGACGTTTAACACTACCATCAATAGAATACAGAACACGTAAGCTGAAACATTGCTCAGCAAGCAACAAAGCTGTGCACTAAGAGCCTTCGCACATAGCTTGATTCGCAAACAGCCACTCTTCTGCATTACATCCAATACATGCAATTCTCATATTATACCCACGCTGTCCATGGGACCATCCCCGTCATCAATACCCGCAGCATCCATCTTTTCATTCATGACTGGACTTTGCATCTTTTCAAACAGACTGGGTGGAGGCACTTTAGTGGGAGTCCCTTGACCATCACCCAGCAGCACAATGGGTGATCCCACGGTGTGCGTACTTCGCAGTGCATATTCTTGATACCCCTTGAATCCGGCAAAGACAAGCAGCAACGTTCCTGCAAAGCTGCCGACAATGATTCCAAAAATGGCGCCACCGGAGAGGGACTTTTTCTGCGGTGCATCATCGGGTCCTTCAATCGAAAAGTTGTCATCTCCATTGTCGCCACCATCGCTGGGGGTTGGAAAGAGTGTCATGGCTGCCGTCGTGGGCCACGGTGTGGGCGGTGCAGGCTCTGCTGCCGTTGGATTTGTTGTTGGATCTGGCGTTGGAGGCGGCGAAGCTTCAGTGGCAGGGGGTGGTGTCGGATCCGGAGTTGGAACGGGGGTTGCCTCCGATTCAGGAGGTATAGGTCCTACCACAGGCGCAGGTGTCACAGAGCTTGGGTCGGAACCGATTGGGGGCAGGTTATGTGGGGCACCCCCGATGTCAGACGGTGTGGGGCTGGGCTTTGACGTATCATCCACGACAGAAGCTGTGGGGAAATCTGATGGGGTGGGGGTGGGCTCGGGGGACTCGCTGGGCCCGAGCGTATCATCCATGACAGAAGCTGTGGGGAAATTTGATGGGGTGGGGGTGGGATCGGGGGACTCGCTGGGCCCGAGCGTTGGTTGTGAGGCTGCCGAAAGCAGTAAGCCCAAAAAGATGAGCAACAAAAATGACCCTACCTGCATGATTCTGCAATTCTTTCTTTCAATGTTCAACGGTAGCCTCTCAAGTTCCTATTGCAAGCCTTCCGATCAGCAACAACGTTATCTTCCACTGAGGTGCGGGGTCAAGCGATTCAATCACTAACTCTCTTTTGGTACGACCAAGTACGACCCACGTGATGCTTTCAATAATGCTTGGAGGGAGTTTAGGATTTTTGGCGAGAGGTCGCACGAGGTCTAAAGCCTGCCGGCTCGGAACTCGTAGATCCACCAATCTACTTGCTACTGACGAATATGTACAGTAGTCAAACAGACGGACAGACGACAATTGTTTATTTACGCGCGGAACCGCCATGCGATCTTTCTCGTTGAAGTTGAACTCGATCATGTTGGCATCACTCAGCAATCAAGAAGAAAGCCAATCTCGCGACACTGACAACACTTCACCGCCAGTCTCTCAACTATCTCTTACGTCTTTATCTTTCCACCATGATGCGATCACTCTTGTTCCTTGTTCTCCTCGTTGCTTCCGTTTCGGCGTTTGCACCAGCCACCATGGTGCCTCGCGCCCGAACAATGAGAATCTTTGCGGAAGAAGATTCGGCCTCCCCACTGGAGGTTGTGGACACTGATGCTCCCTTTGACCCCCTTTCTACTACAGCTTCTGAAGATAAACCCATGACATCGACATACAAGAACTTGGGAAAAGATGGAGAGGTCACAGAAGGTAAGTCATGCACAATAGTACAAACAAAGTAGCATTGTTGTTGTTGTTGTCATTTTGATAGCACACCACCATGACGACACGCTCACCCTCTTTCTCTCTTGTTTTCTAGTAAAATGGGTTGATCCAGCCATGGCTGCAAACACCAACCCTTTCCAGCTTGGCTGGTATGCCTAGTAAGTACAGTACTAGCAGCTGCTTGAGTTCGTTGAGAGAATTGAAATTAAATTGCTGACTTCAGCTAACCAACCAACCCCCCTTTGCCCCCCTCCCAGCCCTCTTATTGTATTGCCAGCTGTTTTGTTGCTCAATGATGTCTTCCACTTCCTCCCAAAGGAAGGTCCTCTGTCTTTCCTCAACAATGTCTAAATGAATGCAAGAGAAAATAGAATGACCGAGGCGTCGAAAACACTACCTAAAATAGAAGTTCGATCGACACCGACCCTTTGCCTTTCATCAGCTCATAGCTCAACATGGCAGTCCTGAAGCTAGCAAAATCTGCAGCCTCGGCGAAAATACGTAGTTAGTCTCAGGCCTGCCGGCCTTTTTGCTCAGTTTCATTAGTCAAGCAACAACGACTGATACCGATGCGATGCGACGCGCAAGGTGAAAGCCTTTTAACCCTCTCTACAACTACAGCTAGCTGGCTTTGAGGTCAGTGCTAGTACTGTAGGGACTACCGGTATCGCGCCTTTGTGTCCCTCTCCCACCTCGAGAGCGCATCGTGCACCTACCGCGTTCCTACTAGAGGTCCAGGTATCTGAGCAGGCGCTTCTGTTCCACAGTTCATTCCAAACATGCTGTTAGTCCAAACATCGGAGCACAGGTATGAGCGAGTGAGCTCTGAGAGAAAAAGGATCGGTGTCAACAGGCCGCGCTGAAACCCGCGAAGCCAGGGTCGCTTGAGAGACCATCACAAACTGAGCCGCCTCCTAAATATCCCGCAATAAGAGACACCAGCTCCATGGGCAGCTGTCGACAAGCATTGGCAGCAACAACAACGGCCTCGTTGGTGGTAACAACCGATGCTCGACCTTGTTGGAGAAGCACAGCGTTCCTGATCAACTCTGACGCGGGCGAGAGTCCTCCGTGGACCAACCAGTTGAATCCCTCGTGAAGGCCGGGATGACCAGATGCCATTATTGTCGCCATGGCCGGCGAGAGTCCTCCGTGGACCAACCAGTTGAATCCCTCGTGAAGGCCGGAATGACCAGATGCCTTTATTGTCGCCATGCCTTGCAAACGCCAAGAAAACCCCATGCGTGAAAGAGAATGCAGGCGATATTTCTCCACTACCTCCTCCAACTCTAGTGCATTTGGCAAGTCTTGCTTGTTGGCGAGGATTAGAATCGGTACTTTCCTCTTCAAGTATGCAAACTCTTGGATGGCTTGGAAAAACTCGTCTGCAGCACTTTCAATGCGCTCATGGTCATTGGAGTCAATCACAAAACAGTAGGCATCTGCAACCATGTAATAGTGCCGCCACAAGGGGCGAATCTTGTCTGGGCCACCGACATCCCAGGCTACAACTTCTAATCGTGACATGCGAGCCTTGTGTGCCAAATGCTCGACCATGAAACCAATCGTCGGTATGGTTGTTGTAATTCGCTTTGTGTAGTAGTTATTCACGGGACAGTGTCTCTTGGGCATGACATCCTGAATAACAGCGCTATCCACATGGTTCGCCAAATGATACAATATGGTTGTCTTTCCCGCGGAATCCAGACCATTCATTACCACATGAAGCTTGGGTGGTGGAACTCTCGGGGAGAACATTGTGGTGAACCACTGGATGAGGCCTTGCAAGTTCATTATTTGAAGATTGTGCTTGCGAGTTTATACAAGAGGATGTGTCTGAGTTAGGTCGTATCCACGGCTGAATGCACGACTCACTCGCCCGCGACACCACGTGTTGGAAAGTTGATCCAGGTAGGGGTTGCGCTAGATCAAGTTACATTTCTGGTCGCCTGGTCGCATCGACAACGTGCAATGCAAGAATGAATCATCTGCACACGACGAATTGATATTCATCTGGACTATCAGCGCAGAAGAGCCGAGCCTAGCAAGAGGTGTTGGAAACTCAGCACGATTAGTAGCAAAACCGAACCAAAATCGATAATTCGGGGCAGAGTTGATGATCAAGTCATGGGGGGAGGATGGCGATGTCGTCATGGATGGTGACTTATTTGATCATGAACCAACGAGAGCAGCTCATATAGAGGTAAGAATGCTTCATGAGTGATCTGAACGAAAAGATGAAGCATAATATGTTGAGCAATGGAATTTCGAAATTGGAATCTTGATGTTGTTCATCTTTAAAAGTTGTTTCTTCCTTCCAACTCTTTGCTCACATTTTGATTGATTCTTGAACTACCATGCGTGTAGATGCGAAAGGCAAACAAGCAGCCTTCGGAATGGCTGAAGTTGCTCTACAAAGATTGGGCTTCTGACAATGAAGCTCTCGTTGAATCCGTGGACACCAGATTTCTCGAACACAATCCGTACCCCAAAGGAATGTTGTCCCCACAGCTTCTAGTTTGCCGATTGTCACTCCCTCAACAAAAGGACGGAGTCAATGTTGCAACTACCGCTCCCAATCCTGTCGACTTCTGGGGGATCCTGGGTATTGAGGACGAGTGTGACAAGACATACATGATTTCTCAGATTGAGCGCTTCGCTTCGTTCTACAACTTGCGAGGATCAGGAGAACTCGCATATCAGCTGTAACGAGTAGAGGGGACCCACCACACTGGACTGTCAGCAACTTGAAAGTCCGCTCACAACCCGAAGACGGTGCCAAGACACGGCTGATCGGAAGGGAGCCCGAATTTAGAGTTTTCGTTGCTTCCAGTCACGTTCGTGCCGGAAAGATTCGCCTTGGCGGGGAGTTGGGGAAGCGCTTGGCGTCAAAGGCTGTATATGTCCTGATGAACCTTGGCAATGGGCATGTGCGAACTTTGACACTAAAAATCCAAGGAGTTATGCTACAAGTTGCAGTTTTTCGCCATCTATCTCCTAGTCGTAAAAGCCTCTGCATCCATGCGATCTACATTGCTCTAGTTTGTTACGCGTTACTTGCTCTAATTGTCAAACACTTCTCCTCTGGTGTACAACTTCGCTCCGGTGTTGGCACGGTTGGGCAAACAGTAGTCAAGACTTTCGTCTCCGTCAATACCCATCCATTCTACCACACTGTTCCAGACTGATTCCCAAGCAGATGTCGGCATGATACGACCTCTACCAATGTTGACGGGACCACTTTCCGTAAGGTCATCCGGATACTGACCAAGGACTTGACCACCCTTCACAGAGCCACCAGCGACGAAATAGTTACCACCCTGTAAAAACATCGCGAGAGCAACATTACGTGAGAGACCTGTCGGCAGTGGCAATCATAAACGACAAGAAACTTCGTGTAGACGCCAATAGTCGAACAAAGAGAGAATACGTACCCAAGCATGATCTGACCCAAATCCAGAGTTGGCCGTCAACGTACGACCGAAGTCGGACGTAAGGACTACAGTTACGTTATCCCAGAGACCCTGAGCCTCCATCTCATTCTTGAATGATGTCAATGCCTGGTTGAAATCAACAAACATTTCAGCTTGCCTGCTTTTCATCTCCTGAGACCAAGATTCATGGTTAGTTCGAACTCGCAAGAAGACTCGTGCATACCAAGACCTGGAAAACTTACACTGTGGTGATCCCAGCCACCCAATTCAAGATAAATTGCATCCCTATCCGTCGCACGGTCCTTGTGTGTCAAGATGATGTCGGATGCTGTCCGGAACTTCTTGGACGTAGTGTCTGTCGCCCACGTCTCGGTGAGCGTGACATTATCGAGGAATTCACTGATTAGCTCTGAATCAGCGAGGGCTTTGGTAAGTCTGCTTGACCATGTTTCACCAAACAAGCTGCTCTGTAGCTCCGTGGCGTCGTTGAGAGTTTCCAAGTAGGGACGTGGGTCGAATGTCTCTGTCCTTGGTTTTGTGTTGTAAGAGCTCGAGCCACTAGTGGACAGGAAAAGAGGATCGTCCCCAGCACCAGGCACTCCAACTGTCGCGATTGTGGCGTCGGCCAGGGTGATTGGTTTGGCATTGAAACCCTTATCTCCCAACTTGTCACACATTCTTCCCAACACCCCAGTGCCCTGAGCCCCATCAAACGGGTCATTCTTTCGAGCTTCTTCTTGCATGGTGTTGTGCGCAAACAAGTTGGTGCTCGTCACTGTTCCGTAGTTGGCTTTCGTCATGGGGGCATTCACTACTCCAACGTTGGCAAAGAAAGCCAAATCACCCTCCTTGTACAGTTCTTCGACAATCTTCAGGTTCTCGTGGACCGCAAACTTCTCACACGGTTGACCATCAGCGTCAATAATTCTAATGCGCTCCTCTTCGGTATAGGCAAGAACTGTACGCTCTGCTTCGTATTGTTCCCGAACTGTCATTCCGTTCGAGTTTGTCGCTTTGCACTCGTGTGGAACTAGCATATTCCAAGAGTCCATGCCTCCAGCAAGGAGCACGTACACAACCGCCTTGTATGGATTTGATGTAGGAGGAGGGATTGTAGGCTTGGAACGTTTGACACCACTTCTGTGAACCAAGTTGGTGCTATGAAACTCGGGTGCCGTCGTAATAGCAACTTGAGCCTGAATCATCGCCAAAGTCTTGTTTGTCTCGAGCTCGAAAATCTTCTTAACCTCCGCACGGCTTGCTTTACTTAGTCTTCCTGAGGTCAACAGGGTTGCAAGCTCGTCGACGATTTCTTCCGCTGACTCTAGGGACGAAGTGTACTCTAGTCTCCCGACGCTCTTGTCCGACTGGCCCAGAACAAAAGTGCCACAGCTCGTCGAACCAGCTTCTACCGGCTGATTCGCGAAACCAGAGTAACAAGTGTCAAGACCGTACTTGATCAGCGAAGAGAGACCATTCAAAAGGTTAACAATCTTCGGGCCTGTCGTCTGTTGTGCTTCCGGGGCGACAATTCCCGCTTGAGCGACAATTCCAGGAGCTTTATGTTCTGGCAAAAAGAATGAGAACACGCTCGGAAATCCGTATGCCATTTGGCCGATGTCGTTGCCAACATATTTTTTAAAGTCAATCAGTGGCGACGATTCGAAAAGCTGAAATTCCATGGACCTCATTAGCCCAATGATTTTCAGTAGTGGCTCCTTCATCGAGCCATGCGTAGGGTCGGCGTCTAAGATTGTAGCGCGAGCCTCACGATCAAGTAGAACACATGCAATAGTGGCAGCCATATCACCGTAATCGCCAGAGCCAAATTTCATAGTGGATCCCTCATCTTCGAAAACGAACAGGCCCGATCTGAACGCCGCAGCAATTCGTTCAATATAGCCAGGTGATGGATTTGAAACTCCAAACCTTTGCGCAAATCGAACTGCTAGATGCGGAGCAGTATTTGGATGGAACATGTATTGGTCCAACGCTGCCTGCGTCTCGTGGTGCGCCTGAACAGGCTCCGGGTCTTCCAAATTCATGAAGTGGACTGGATTTCTAAATGACAGATTCAGGCCAGTCAAGGTGACCGTCGATTTCATGTTCTTTCTGCGGTGAGTCACCCCATTTCCGTCGGTCACTTCAAAGACTGAGTCGGGCGAAAGGGTTCCAGCTTTTGTGAACAACGTGAACTGGTTTATAGAGGTGGAACTGTACTCAGAATCGCTCAGAGAGGGATTGAAAGCCCCAATGTGCAGCGAATCCAATATATCATCTCTGGAAAGAGAGTCAGCCTCACTAAAAACAATTTGATCGGAAACAGTAACATCGCAAAGACACCTGTCGTCAGCGGTCACATTACAGCCCGAAATTGACGCACAATTGAGAATAACATCGTTAACCGCGGAAGAATTGCTCCATTCAACTCTGAAAAAGGTCTTGGCGGCTTCGCGGACACGGTGTTCCACTATCGCATCTTCCACGCCAGCAGGAGCGTGTACAATTGCAGCGTTACCATTTGCATCAATCTTTACGCGAACAGAGCATTCATCGGCCGTCCACACTCTGTCTCTTCCCCAGCAAAATTTGCCGACTGTTGTTGCACTGCACGACGGTCGTCTTGCTCGGGTGCAAAGGTTCCCGATACCACATCTCTCTTCAGCAGTAGCAAAGGAGACCCTTTCGCCCCAATAGGTACTGTTCCAGAAACGCTTACTCCAGCTATTGCCGAAGCAACACGCAGACGATGCAGTCTGCACTCTGGGATCTGCGCACATGACCTTGGTCTTCTCATTTTGACGCGCAACCAACTTGCCATTGCTGTAGAATGCTTGGAAAACGCAGGAAGGTGGAACATATTCGTAAAATATGCCGTCTGCAACTTCCACTGTTCTGAGAGTGTCGACTTTGCATTCAATTCCTGAGCATTCGATCTTTTTAGCGACAACAACCACTGGAGCAAAGCTGCACTTTGTTGCGTCTGTTGATCCGCAGAGCGTTGCAAACAAGCTTCCTTCAGAGCTGGTTTTGTCAAGGGACAAGTTAATCGCCATCTTGTCGTCGGCCCATGAGCTTGGGTCGCTCTGCAGCTTTGGGATGGAAGATCGACCAAGCAACTTGTATGTGGCACCTTCCGATAAGAAATGCCTGTTCGACAAATCAGAGCAGAGAGGATAGCCATCTCCAATATAAGTTCTGTCAAGTCCCATCTTCGGAAAGTTATCCCGAGTGCTTTCAACGATTTTCATTGGATCAACCCGATTCCAGCCGTCCATTTCAATGTTGCCTCGCTTCTGCTGCCCCGTGAATCCTGTCCAAGCTCGTGCATACTCCACAATGTCGTCATTGCTATAGACTTGGAGGGGTACGCCGTGCTCGTCTTTGATCTCGTTTCCGTTTTCTTTCAACTTGAATAGGCCTGTGGTAAAAAGTTGCATGATTTCGCGAGCAAAGTTCTCGTCAGCAAATTGGACAACACTTTCGTCCTTTTCATATTCGTAAGCAGTTGATCGCGAGCCGTAGAACGTCAGCATTTGAGCCATTACGTGACTGTACGCGACTTCCTTGAGGATGTCGCGGTAGTTGCCAAATGCATTGCGGACGAAGATGTCGTAGTACACTGTGAAGAGCTCCGTTCTGAACGGAGCTCCTGAAACGTCACCCGTGACGACCACAAGAATCTGAGCTAGCGCCCAAGCAACCTTTTGCCTCAATTGATCCGGTGCTTCCAATGAAATATGCGTCCACACAGTCTCCTTTTGCCTCTCCAGAATTGCTTTCCTCGTGGTTTGAAACTCGCCCGTCATCGAATCGAAGGCTCGTCGGCCTACACTACCTCCTACCGTTGGGTCGTTGGCCTTTTCATATGGGCTCGCACAGATTAGTGTTCCCGATGTGTCGGTGGTTGCATCTTCGTGCGTCACAGTAGCAGTTTCTGGGTCGAAACCAACAGCTGCATTGAAGACTTCAGTTCGAAACGCCTCGGGTACAGTGTAGTAGTTGAACGCGTCCCCGAGCCTTCCAAGTTTTCGAAACTTGGACTTGTTTTTCTGCCACCTGTCCATCTCGTGCCAACCTGGAAAGACCAGAGTGGAACTTCCAGATTCGGCAAACTCCTTGATTGGGTTTCGGAATTGAGAATTTCCAGGATGACTCCGCGTCCAAGGCGTGAAATCGTACACATTGAGAAGATCTGGATGGACGTTGCGCCAGCATTCACCAGAAAGATCCTCAACTACGAAGCCAACTTTTAAATGATCAACATCTTTACATGCTCCCTTCTTAAGGATCACATCAACCATGTTTGTGTTGTCATCGCTAGCTCTGGCTTCTGAAATGAGATTTCCGAGGAGTGAAGCAGTTTCTATCTCAACCGTTAAGGGAGAGCACGTAGCTGGCACCCAACGCGACTTGGTGTTGGCTTGGCAAGGAGGTTGCACTGTTGTGTCATCAGCAATTCTAAGCCCATCTGCAGCGTATAGATATAGTGTGCCAACAACTCCGGCCCCAGACTCTTCGTATATGGTACGAATAGTGGTGCTATTGAGCGCAATCAGGAACTCATCACCGCTTTCGTGAGCTTGACCAGAGCCAGCGGCACAAGCATCTGAGTCGCTGCTGAGGAAGCAAGTGTGCTCGTTCAAGAACGTCTGTGGGACGTTGGCACAGCTTACGCTAAATTCAGGGTTGCCAAAGTTGTGATGTGCTTTTGCGAGGTTCCCACCACCGTCGGGAAGCGGGGCGTCAAAAGTGTTTTCAATAAGTTCCTGCGTTGATTGGGCCACAGGTTAGAAGCGGCAGGCAACTGCGTCAAAATTGGCAAAAGGCATAACTTACAAAGCGTGGGTCGTGAATCCATAGCTCCCCTTTGTACATTGCATACACTGGATCGATGGGGTTGCCCGTTTCTCCGATCGAAGCACACTTTGAGTCAGACAATGATTTTGTTACGATGACTTCTTGGACTGCGGGACCATCTCCACGAACATACTGCACGTCGATGGGGGAAATTTCATCGTCGTTCAATGAGATTAGAACATTGGGAGTTGCTCCCTCGAATGCAACAGATGGATTTCCGCCCTGCCCATTGAAAGACACATCCAAGCACTTCCTGTCACTGGTTTCAAGAGAAATCTCACCCCCGATGAAGTGTTCTGGTGGGGAGCCACAGATCAGGTAACTACGAACGTGTTAGGTTAGAAGCAAAGTAGGTGCCGTTGCTTACGCCCAGAGAATGATATGTCTTACCTTCCGTCTTCAAACGCCACTTCGCCATTTAGAGAAACAACAGGACTATTCACCACCGTCCGAACAAAGCCATCCAGGAGGAGCATCTTCTGCGCCCCCTTCGTCGTGATGGTTAGCACCTTCTCAGCATCTTTCGCTGAAAATGCAAATCTTCGATACCGAGTATTTTGCTGGCAAGGGTGAGTGACTGCACCAGTTTCCATCGCAACTTCAAAACGTGCATTCACGCGGTGGCGATAGTACTCGCGATGAGATGTGAGAGGGACGACCGTTTGCTGCTCCTTGATCCAGCGAGCAAACGCTTGCTGGAGACTTCCTTGTTCCAGGGAGCGCCGATCAGGTGATTTGGTTAGGACCTCAATGTCCGACGAAGTTACCCCGAATGTTGCTTGTTCCAGAAAGCGTGCCGTTTCGTCGGCAGCTGTGTAGGTGGTCGATGGCATGGAAGTTAGTTGATATCTAGCTCCTGATTTAGGCGCTGGGAGATCCACTTTGCACGATGTGCTATCGCAGTCGAACTCAGTTGCGGAATATTCACCAGACGAGGCTTCCCATTCGTTGCCGTCGTACGAGCGGCCCACAGGCTTAAGATAACCCTTTGACGTGATTTCAACAAGCGTGCACAGGTTGGTTTTGTTGGAAATGCCAATGCTGATCTTGCCACCATCTTGAATATCCAATGGAGATCCTTCTGGTGGGCACATCACTGTAGCAGGAGGGTCCACAGGACTTAGCACCGGTGCAGACGTTACTGCATTGGTTGGTGCAACTGGCGATGGTGTGGCTACAGGCGTTGATGACGATCCCCGGCCGAGACCTGGAGAACCAGAACAGGTCGTGGCAAGTGGTGACTCGACCTTAGCACCAACCACCGCGGCACACTTCTTGGCATTACTCTCCAGAGCGAGCCATTCTTTCAAAGGAGGAGGAATATTTGTTGGGGTTCCACCATAAGTAGAGTTTCCTGCAGCGTCCTTCCACATCTCTCCTTGGAAGCACGGATCGATACATCCATTCTCATGTTTGATGGCGCTGCAGTGACGCAATCCATTCATGTGGTTCGTAGAGAACTCTTGGACATACACTTTCTTGTCAGCTCCGAGGAAGAAATCAACTCGGATGTAGACACCAACAGCCTCACTAGCCTTCTTCGCAACGGCAATCATGTCATTCATTAGGCATTCATCGATGATCTCAAGGTCGCTACACAAGTCCATGCCTTTCATAGGATAGGCCAACTCGGATCCCTTTTGAAAATCAATTTTCGCGCATTGACCACTTTGCTCGCCATTTCCTGAGTGAGTGAAGCAGCCAAACTGATCAAGACGATCTTGATTTACGTCCATCTCTGCCCAGCCTGCAAGACAAGAAGACACGCTCGTGAGCAATTGCAACTGAAGCAAAGGACACACAAAGACTGGTTACGTACATGCACACTCTGTTGCTCGGTTAGCAACGACATTTATGGATCCAACCTTCCCATCAAACATGTGGAACTTGATTTCAAGAGGTAGCCCTTCTGCATCTCCGACGTACTCCTCAATGATAACATTTTCGGCAGACAGAGCAGATAAATGCATCGCAACATCTTTCGCAGACATGACGACCCCACGAATCAGCTCCTTGCTACCGAAGCCGCTTGGCAGAACATAAACACCGTGGTTGTTATGGAGATCTGTAGCACGCACCACAAACCCAGTTGCACCATCTGGTGGAACAAAACTTGCAACAGTTTCAACATCGTCAGTACAGAAGTAGATCTTGGGAGGATTCAAGCCAAGCGACGCAGCGACATTATATCCAGCCAGCTTGTCGTCTAGGTGGTGAAACCAAATGGAATCGTCGCCAGGCGACAGATTGGACTTGACGAAGGCGGTGCGTCTCTGAATGTAGGTCTGGAAAGATTTATCGACATCACAGTAGTCGACGCTACGAAACGGAGTGCACTGGGGCTTGGGGCTACCTTGACAAGAGTCAGAATCTGCTCCAAAGCAGGCTGTCTGCTCTCCAAGGAGCAAACGTTCCTTTACACGAAAATCAAGGTAGGTCATCGCGTTAGATTGATTCAAATTTGAAAGTGTGCTCTGCAAATCAACACGAAAGCAACAGAGTAACTTACTACGAAGTCTTCAGCGATAATTCTAGCATCAGCAGCAACGCACAAGCACGAGAGGACGACCCCTAACTTGTAGATGTTCATGTTGCTCAATGGATCAAGAGTGTGGCAACACAAGTCAAAAGTCTTTCTTTTTGTGATCCTTGGTGGCACGAGTCATCGTTCCAATATAATCTGTTTCGGGACATTCCAGATCGTAAAACTTAGTATCCACAGATAGTCATCTTGGCTGGAATGGAAAAATTCGGATGAAGAGGGCGTGAGGCATAGCAGATCGATAATAAGTGTGTATGATGGCTATATTCACAGATAGTCATCAAGATTTGCGGCAGACGCCCATAAAACACCATCAACTGGAACCCGCCTGTAGGCAATACTACATTATTTGTACCATTTTCTAGTGCCCGCCATTTTAGATCGCAGCCACACTGTGATCCTTCATAGTAATAACCTGGTACGATTGCTGCTTGCCGGGGAAACATAAATGCTCAAAGTTGCAAGGGGCAGCAGGGCTTTTAAAAATAGTACTTTATGACAGCCAACTTTCTAAGAACGCTACACATCTTGGTCCGTACAACCCGGCTAGCCAGATACCAGGTCCTACCAAACCAAGTGTTGTTAGCAGCGTCACTCAAGACCTGTTTGCAGGACAATGGTCGTAGCTATGGCACCATCTGTGGCTTGCCAGCACACAATTGCCACCCAGCTCAGCATGTACACAGCACCGCTGGATCCTCTTCAACAGGTTGCTTCTATCTGTGCTCCAAAGTGAGGAGACCGTCCAACAGGAGAACATACATTTGCTGGACTCACTACCAATAATGCGAGCCAATAAACCGGGCACCTTCTGAATGCCCCAACCGTGTTATTGATGGTCGCGATAGTCAGCTGGAGTGTTGATTTTCAGTGCATCATCTGTCTATTCGCACCGTTGAACCTGCAGTTGGAAGGTTATATACTTAGAAACCTTCTTGAGAGAGCACTTGTTATCGTTGGCGCCTATCCGGGCAAATCTACTGGGTAAGCCAAGCCAATGTACTGGTCACGCTGTACCTTCTTGCGGCCACTTTGTACGAATACAGGCGCCCGCCAAGACAGGAAGAATGCTTCACCGACGTTCGTGCATCGAGCATGCGATCGTATAACCAGTTTCTACTTGTATATCCTCTTGTTCGATTGCACCCTCTCGGCTCGCCCAATCCACAGGCATGTAGATAGACTATATGTAGTACATTTATGATGTGTGCCGGCTGAAACTGTACAAGCAACTCGAAAAGATACAGTACGAGTAGCACAGTACAGTACATTGATGTGTTCAATGAGAACAACAAAAGACTCTTGTATGACCGCGCAGAGCAAATTGATAGAAAATATTTATCAATAATGTATCCACAGATAGTCATTTCGGATTTGGCTTAACGCCCACAAAACACCTTTCACCAGTAGTATCGGGAAAGAGGCGAAGACGTCTTGCATACCCCAGATCGCGTACAGTATCAGCCCAGAGTCTGATGTCCACTCCAGTCACAGTAAGGCCATAGCCGGAATTGCTTTATGAAAGGAAAACTCAGTTTCCGGGCTTGAGAGGTTGGGGACATTTGAAGGGGGAGTCTTCCTTGGTGTGTACCACTGTCAGCTGCAGCGACCGCGTGTCCTTTCCTGATGCCTTTATCGGTTTAGCAAGTTTTAGATGCCAGACAAAGCGACGAATATGATGTACGCATGGATCCAAATCAAAAATCTTGAAGTCGCTACAGCAAATCGTTTGACACGCACATTACACCTGTAGCTGCGGCAGCCTCCCGGAAATCTCTTTTCAGAAAGGAACCAGCTTTCAATGTCTTATTCCTGGTTAGATTTTCCAGAAAGGCATTGACACAAACGTGAGTCCACGCCATCCATTCCCGAATTCCCAGAAAGCTGCTCTCGAAATTGCGGTGCTGTGACCCCTCCTGCTGAGTTGGGGTAACGAACAATGAAGCCAGCAGCTCGAAAAAGAAGGGGGACACTCCAATGATGTCCTTACGTATGGGATACGAAAGGTGACTGGATGACCTGGTTGACGCCTGGTTATGTCGAATATAAGCCGGTACCAAAACCGACCGCACCGGGTTCCACATCAGGCTGAGTGGTGGCAATCTACGAGGTCATAAACAAGGGCAATTCAACTTGTCAACCAATACCGGTACGGCACATGTAACGGAACATCCTTACGTATGGGATACGAAAGGTGACTGGATGACCTGGTTGACGCCTGGTTATATGTCGAATATTAGCCGGTACCGAAACCGACCGCACCGGGTTCCACATCAGGCTGAGTGGTGACAATCTACGAGGTCATAACCAAGTTCTTGGGCAATTCAACTTGTCAACCGATACCGGTACGGCGCATGTAACGGAGCGTCTCAAGGAAGAGATTGGATTGCGGTTCTTTGGTCGTATCAAAGTCTTTGAGAAAGGTTGGTTGGTAGGCACAAGCGAGCAGCCCACAGAACCAGGTCGGATTTTGGCGTAGGAAATACAGTAGGACATCACACTGAAACCACTCGTCACTTTGGAAGTCTAGAGAAGGTCTTTTGTACAGAATAGGTACTAATTTTGAGGATGACCCCACATTATTTTGTGACCAGAACCCTGCCACTTTGTCAGATCAGGATCGGAATGTCTCCTTTTCGGAATCAAATATGGATTCTTCGTCTTGTATTTGAAGTACTCAAATGTACTTAGTAGCTATGACGCGTTTGGAACATTCACTGATATGTCCCCCATTTCAAATTGGTCTCGATTCGAGTCATCCCCAGTATCATCCAAATTTCTCAACTACACGGTCAGATTGGGTGAAAGGCCTGCTCTCATTTCCCAACAACTTCTGCTATCCACATAAAATTCATACAGCAGCTTCAACTGTCACTTCTTCTCAGATCTATCTCAACATGCAGCAGAAAAAATACCTCCGTTTTGGTGAACCTTTGACGTACGAAAATCCTTCAAGAGCGTCCCTGTCCGCAGCTGATAAAGAAACAATGTACTACAGCGGTGATGACCTCCGTGACATTCGAGATGCCGCTTCTGCCCTTGTACAGCGCGTTCGAAAGAACAAGGACCTTGAGAATCAAGCGTCTTACACTTCTGTGGTGAGAAGAATATACGAAACCTGCCTACAACAATCTGTGCCGAATTCTGCAGATATTAAGCTACTTGTGCACTGGGATAAACACCGACCGTCAAGAAGGGGTCTTGATCCGTATTGCGTTTCCACCGTGAGTTCCTCTCGCAGAAAGCGAAGATCACAAGCAATGAAAGCAGTTATTGCTGCACAAGAAGAGTCGAAGGACATCAGCCCCGACGCGCGTGCTGAGATCTTGCGCACTGTCTCTGAAAAGCGGTCGAAGGCGTCGAAAGTCTATGCCAGGGTCCTGGGTATTACTGATGCCGCTGTCTCGAAGGAGATCGACCAAACGAAACCAAAGAGACCCTTTGAGGTGCTGGATGGTGTCGAGGACTACAGACCCAGCAAGAAGCTATGCCATAGCCAACCGATGGCGCCCCGCTTCGGATTTGCCTTCCTGAAATTTTAAATAGCCTCCACAGAAAGCCAGCTTTTAGCTACATTCGACTCCTTAACGCTCTACACTAGCTCAAACGTTGTAGACTCTCCCAGGAGCATAACTGTCGCTGCCTTTCACAAGCATGTATGTATACATTTCTGGGGCACCGGTATCAGCCACCACGATAATTAACAACCTCACTACTGAAGTACCTACTATTCTCAGTTCGCAAGCGACGGCTAACATCATCCGGCCCAAATCTCGTCTTCCAACTTCCGAAACGTTTTTTTTGACATTTCTGCGACATTTTGACACATCGCCGAGTCTTCCTTCAAACACAGTTGTCTGGCGGTATTGGCCTTTCATTTTCGGGAACACCTAATGACATCTCTGCGTGTCAAATTCTCCGATACCCATGCATTATCAGGTCATTTTCGCTGGAAGGCGGACATTTTTCCATTTCTCAACCGATTTGGGCCGGTTCATCCAGCTAAACGAGTGATACCCACTTGACAATCAATTATGGTTTAGACAACAGCACAGAGTTCTTTTCACTAACTCCATATACGACAAAGTGCACTCGTTATCTTTTTAGTTGCTTTGAGTCACTATGAGGATTGGCCCTCTCTCAACGCCTGCCCTTCCAACGCATGGTTGTTTTGGTTTGCGTTGAGCAACTTCAATGCTGGTCGACAATTTACTTGTATGATTTAGACAATCACCACAAAGCTCTATTCACTCCATATACGACAAAGCACAGTATCAGCTCGACACCAATGCAGCTCTCTCTTTACTGTAGTTACTTTGAGTCACTGTTAGGTATGGCTTTTCTCAACGCCTCGCATAAGGTTGTTTTGGTTTGCATTCCACAACTTCAATGTCAATACCGCCAGCATCCGTGCAAGATACTTTTTGAATTCTTTACCCCACCTGCCCACCTACGCGTTCTTTCAAGGCTGTCTATCGTGTCCCAGGTTTGTCGGACTAGCAGATCTTTTGGGAGACTACCGGTAGTCTATCGCCACAAAGTGCCCACTGACATACCCACCCACGTATGGCTCGGGACGCCATCTTGGGCCTGGAGAGTATTGCCATTCAGTACCCTCCTCCATTAACAACTCCATTGCTATCCTCCTGTGACCCACTTACGCGTACTTACGCGTACACTCAAGGGTGTCTATCGTGACCCAGGTTTGTCGGTTTTGGGTCAATGTCAATACCGCCAGCATCCGTGCAAGATACTTTTTGAATTCTTTACCCCCTTTCAAGGGTGTCTATCGTGTCCCAGGTTTTTCGGGCTAGCAGATCTTTGGGGAGACTATGGAACACAAAGAAGCTGAAACTTCAAGTTGCGGACCTTGCATCTTGTATCAGCGCGGATTTATACCTGGAACATCCTCTTGCTTAGAAGTAACGTGTGATATTCATAAATGACTTAAGCCCCAAGCTAGCTCTGCCTCGTACTGTACCATACATGTATAGCTCTTTGACTTGTTTGGCAACTCACGTGAGCAACGGAGTAGTTTCTGCACAAATATACAGTCTCAAGGTAACAGTCAACTCTGTTCAGCAATCGAGTTGTCACCAGTTGTTGCCGTTGCACCGTTTTGATTCTTCACTTGTGTTTCCGATTCAAGAGGAGAAAGAGTTTTTTGTAGAAGTTGGATCAACAAGTAGAAGAGCTCGAGAAACAATTGATCAATGAAAATAACTACAGCTATACATGTAGAAGCATGTAGCTCAAACGAAACTGATGCGACGTTGCATTACACGACCGCTTGGTTTATAGGACTCCAGCAGCAACTATTTTTGGTGGTCCCACTTGTTGTCGCGCCATGGTGTGCAAAACGTCTAACGAAGTTGGCTCAAGCGTACCCACCACCCCACTGTTGAGAAGCAAACGTTCTTTCCATTCTTGTGGCGATTCACCAACTCGGACGATGGAAAATCGACTACTGCCGCGTCCTGGACCAGCAACGGGGACTGTCAATACCACACCTTGATCTTGATATTCTTCTCCATAGTATTGACCACCAAAGCAGGAATGAGTGCTCTTCAAAAGATTATCAGCATCGACAATGGGTTCATCGGATCGACCGATGGCGTTGCGACCCCGGCCCTTGCACACATGGCCCCAACGATAGCGACCCAAACCATCTTCGATCGTTGCTGGCGAAAAATCAAAGGTACAGCCCACGTAATGCGCCAAGGGATCAATCGACCGACGAGATCCTTTCAAGAGAGCGATCAAATTTTCTGTGTGTAACGGAAGAGGAGATGGGCTGGGGAGCGTGAAGACGAGGCGACCAATGGGAGTGTCGCCAATTTCAATGTCCATGTACACTTGCGTCGGAGCATTGTCTGCTTCTGTGGACGAGCGAAGAACTACATGACTCCTCCTGTTTGACTGTTGTGACACAAACGCTTCGACAGACAACAGCAGCACAGCCGTCAGTAGCAGTGGAAGGATGAGTGCCGCCATTAGGTCTGCATTGTATCAGTTCCCGAGGTTGAGGTTGAAGTGGAAAAAATGAGCTGATCTTGAGCCACGTGGAATCAATCAATCAATCTACTTGATTACTGTATACTGTCGTTGACACCAGTACAGTTGGGATTTCAAAGAACTTTCTTCCACGAGCTCGAGCTCGCACTCTCTAGTTCCAGTAGCAGTAGTGCAGAAAGGGAGCTACCAGGTACAGTCACAGCCGAATATTTCATAGCAAAATCATCACTAGGTAGAGTACTTCAGTACCTGGTATTATTTTCCAAACTCTCTCTCTCTCGAGAGAGCGAGGAATTGCAAGATTGATCGATAAGGACTATAGAATGCACTGAACAGGTTTTTAAAGTAAAAAATGAGTCTGATAGTTTACAATTCAACAACTAGTAAATCTTTGCAGCTTGAGCTTCTTTCCTACTAACAGCAAAATGTGGTTCCGATCATGTAGAGCTCGACCAAATCCGTCCTAGCCGTGTCGACAGGGAGAGATCGAGAGCGATCCATACGTATGCAATGATTCCATGTCTGAGCATGATTCTCTGGTAACGATTCCAAATGTTCTCCGCTTGTACTGTTGTCGGTGCTGTCAGGAGAACCAGTGACTGATACGTCTGTTACATCAAGTGATCTGCAGCTGATCCCATCATAAATTGTTGTGATCCAACGGCTTTCCATCTCTGAGGTCATTCCTGGTTCTTGGTTCAGGTTAGTTTCATCGGTTTCGCCGGCGCCGTCGGTACTCTCCCCCCAGAGGCTTCTTCTCCTTTTCGTAGTCGTCCTTCTTGTTTCCCGAGAAACCTCGCAAAGGGGATCATAGTAGGTTTCGAAGTCAAGGTTGTCCATTTTGGAATCCAGCAGATATGAGAATGAATCGGGGCTCTCGATGATTCTGCAAAACAAAAAAGTGAGCTCTTGGTGCCTTCTCTCTACAGTAGAATATCCATACTCGGTGTAGACCTATTGCGCGGGACTTCAAATTAGATACTATAAGTACTGGAGTGCTGCTCTTCACGCTACTGTACGATCATGTACATGTAGATCTTGCAGTCCCGCGCTAAAAGCACCTCTTCGACGCCAAACATGACCTTACGTGGCTCTGTATTCTACGAGCTACCTAATCTAATGTACCGAGCAGTTGAGTTTCCCAGGCAAAGCACACACTTACAACGTCTTGCTTTCCAACACACTCGAAGCCCGTGTGAATTGTGCTTCGCGAAAATGGAAACCCACATGTTGGGAAGCGCCTGCACCTGTGAGGCGACAACCCAGGTTTGGGAATGCATGACTCAAGAGTGATTAAAACGCGGCGCCGCCAAAGACGGGACTAACAGTGGGATTTAAGAAACTATTCGTATTTGACGAGTCGAAAACGGCATTGTCCGTAGTGTTGATAGACCTGCGGTGGCACAAGAGGTTGTAAGCTCGTAGCTGTTCTGAAGAGTCCTGAGTCTAACTTCTGTAGCTATTATGATAGCTCTGCATGACCAATCTTCGAGCTCCGAATCTTGAGTTCATCTCGTCACCATCTCCTACAATAGGTTTACATGATCGGGTCCGATATAGGTGACGTAGTGGGCTTGCTCATTGTTCGTTTATATTGACATTTTGATAGCATTTTCTCTCGAATCCTCTGCTTCCAGTACACTCCGGAGTATTTCTTCGTCGACTTCTGCTGAACGCCAAGTAGTATGACTTCACTTTACGATCTACTCTAGCTATAGCTATATCTAATACCAGCACTGGGTGCATTGCAGCTTAGAAGCGGACTATGACCTCGGGTGCTCTTGTTGAAGGTTGAAGTGAAAAAATGAGGTCATCTTGAGCCACCACGGAGGAACCCAGAGAATTTGAGTACAGTACTGTTGATGCCAGTACCAGTAAGCCCACAACGCACGAGTAACAGTACATGTGATGCAGTAAGCGAGCTGGTATGATCATAAATCTGGAATCGAATATCATACACCTTCTTTTAACTCGCACTAGCTGCAAAGCTGGGATCGATACGGACTTGAAGGTACGGACTATCATATGTAGAATGTGCAAGTAAAAAATGAGTCTGATAGTTTACAATTCAAGAACAATCTATGCAACGAGCTCCTTCTTCCCTAACAGCAAAATGTTGAGCCAATCATAAGGAGCTCGACCGAATCGTTCCTCGCCGCGTCGACGGGGAGAGATCGCCAGTGATGCGCACGTTGGGGATAATTCCCCTTCTGATCATCATTCCCTGGCAACGATTCCAAATCTTCTCCGCCTGTACTGTTGTCGGTGCTGTCATGAGAACCAGTGACTGATACGTCTGTTACATCAAGTGATCTGCAGCTGATCCCATCATAAATTGTAGTGACCCAACGGCTTTCCATCTCTGAGGTTATTCTTGGTTCTTGATGCAGATGCTGAGCTGCGTTGGTTTCGCCGGAGCTGTCGGTATTGCTACCGGCGACGCTATGCCAGAGGCTTCTTCTCATGTTCATATTTGTCTTCCTTGTTCCCTGAGGAACTTCACGAAGTGGCTCATCGTAGGTTTTGAAGTCAAGGCTGTCCAGTTTAGAAGTGTCGAAGTCAAGGTTGTCCATTTTAGAATCGGGCAAATAGGAGATTGAATCGATTGATTCTGTAAAACTCAAAGAAAGTGAGCTCTTGATGTCTTCTGTCACTCACAGAGGTATTTCTCCGGACTTCTGCTAAACCAACTATGACTCCATTCTACGATCGACATTGAGTTCTTCGTGCACAGTACTAGTACACACATACGCCCAAAAGACCTGAAGCGTCTAAAATTGTGCTCGCGGTCTGTGAAGAATCCTGTGACCACCCAGGTGTGGGAATAGACGGTGCTTCTGCTAATGCTAGACACTGAGCATGACTTCGCTTGGGGAGGCGCTTTTTCACGATCTACGAACTCTCATGACTCAGATCTCCTTCGTCTAACTGCACGCATGCGCTGGTGAACCAAAAGTAAGCTATTTGTTCTGACGGAGCGCGCATATTACCAGCACTGGGTGCATTGCAGCTTAGACACGGACTATGCCTCCATCCAGGTGGCTCTTCTACTCGTACAATTTTGCCAGTCAACGTACCCCGGTGCCAGATCATCTTAATTCAGGAGCAGATCCGGTATTGCCTCGAAGATCAGGAACCTGTGAGGCGAAGCCAGGTGCAAAGGTGGGAGAATGAATCGAGATTGAAAAGTACTACTGTGCTCCACAACTCTACGATACAAAGACGGCACCACCAGAATATCCGAAGACAAGACCACTGTTCGAGTTTGACAATCGAAAGTCTGAAGTTTCCCCGCCCTTCAGTTTCATGTCTCAATTGAAGAACACGATAATGATGACTCAACCATTCTGCCATTCGAAAGTTGTCTTCTAAAACAAGCAAACACCCAGCGAACGCAGTTGGTTGCACAGCTGGGCAGCCTAACTTTGATCGGACGCCTTTACAACGCGAGCCTTTCTCCACGAGTGTTCGTTCTACGTATAACATGCAATCTAATCGTTATCTACTACGCCTGCTTCCACCATCCTAGCACTCCGTGTTGACATCGATTTGTTCAAGAAGCCGATCAGCAGCGTGTCGAACCCAAACGACAGTGGCCTTTCGGTCTCCCCAGCAAAGTACCTCACTCGTGCCAGCGTGCAATCTCATGCATACCCGGGAAGGAACTGCGTGCATTGGTCGGCGCCATGACGCTTGTTGGGCTTGTTGTTTGAGGAGGTCCTGGAATACCTGCTGCCTTGGAGGCTTGGATAGCTTCCTTCAAGCTCTCAAGCGTTTTGTAGGAACTGCCAGATTTTGAGGCTTTAAAGGTGGGAGGATGCACCAACTGGGTTCGCATGCTCGGATGACGAGGAAGAACTTGCTCAGACATGTGGCGACGAGGGGTCATTGCTGCCTTGGAGGCTTGAATAGCACTCTTCAAGCTCTCAAGCGTTTTGTAGGAACTGCCAGATGTGGACGCTCGGAAGATAGGAGGATCCATGAACGTTGCTTCTGGCGGCATGCTCTGATGACGAGGAAGGTCTTGCTGGAAGAGCTGGCGACGAGGAGTCGCCTCTGCCGCCTTGGAGGCTTGAATAGCGCTCTTCAAGCTCTCAAGCGTTTTGTAGGAACCACCAGATGGGGTGTTTCGGAAAACGGGAGGACTCACGAACTTTGTTGTAACGGTCCGCATGCTCTGATGACGTTGAAGGGGTTGCTCGGAACCTTGACGACGAGGAGTTACTGTGTTACGACGCGAATACACTGGTGGCATAGACTTGCGGCGGGGCTGTGGGGAGTGTCGCCCTCGAGGAGCCCAGTCATAGTGCTGGTACTTGACAACAAGTTCCGCGTGATTCTCCGCAACAAAGTAAATGGTAGGCCCATCGAGGTACTGCACAAGCCAGGCCAAAAGATCGTGCTTCGTCTGAAAGAGGACAGCAAAGATTTGAGGCACCGACAACTTCCCCTGGTCAATACTGATTGAATTCTGAACGAAGTTTCGGACGGCTGTGTCAATGTCCGACTCGGTTTCGTAGACTGAAATCTTTGGACTCGACATGGTTCCACGAGAACAAAGCACTTCGTATCTTGGATCCACCACCTGAGGACGACACATCGAGAGGAAGGGCAAAAGTCCTTTCTTGGATGGATTTGCGAGGCTGTTGGTAATGTCTGCAAGGGTGACGACGTTATCTCCAGCAAACTGATAGGAAGTGCGAGTCAACAACGTCTGCCAATGGCCTTTGCGACCCCATTCGCATTCGATCAAGGCGTGACGAATCATCAGATTGTACAAGTTGACGAGGCAAATGGGTTCCTTCGCTGGGAAACGAAGTCCTCTCAAGATAGCCACCTGCTCTTGGAAGTAAAGGTATCCATTGGACGTTGCCATCTCACCGATGTGGTTTCGAGACGTTTCATCAAGGATGCGACTCAAGTTGGTGAGGATGGCATGCGTTGTCTCAACAGGAGGGACAGTGAACAATGGACAGATGCAGTTCAGAACATTGTTCTTTGCGAGAGCCTGTAGACGATAGATAGACTCATCGTCACTGGTACGCTTCTGCAGCAACTCAACGACTCCCACGTCAAGGAGTTGCTGTCCAATGTCTTTGACTTCTCCAGGCGACAGCTTCAGCCAATCTCGAAGCGTCCGCTTGAGATCGCGACCCATGAAGCACTGGTGATACTCTTTCTTCTTGTGAAGGACGAGGGTGCTGCTGGGCAAAAGTCGAATCAACTCTCGCGTGACTTGGACCACATTTTTGGTGCCAATCATGGTGAGTTGATATCGTTCTTCAGGAGATGGAGAGGGGGCAACGTTGCCTTTAGTGGGCACTCCTTGAGTGGGCACTCGTAGCCGAGAGTCACTGCAAAGACCGCTCTTCACCATGGTGGTGTAGGCATGCTGAAT
The DNA here is from genome assembly GCA_032274145.1 of Herpochondria borealis. Classification (NCBI taxonomy): domain Eukaryota; phylum Rhodophyta; class Florideophyceae; order Ceramiales; family Ceramiaceae; genus Herpochondria; species Herpochondria borealis. Next base: position 924 of record JAVCKV010563375.1, on the reverse strand, counting down.
GGATCCGTACTCGTGAAACCAATCCTCCAACAAGAACTCCAAGTATTTCGTCGAAGATGCAACACGAAGATTGTTACAATAGAGTTGAGGAGTCTGTGATGGTCCATCAAGAAGAACCTCCAAGTCCTCTGAGCGCTCTAAGTTTAAAGGACAGTGAGTGAGAGGAATCATTTCAATCGGGTCGGCAATGAGAAGTGAAGTGAAGTGAAGTGAACCATTGCTTCGAACAACCACACAATTTTTGACAAAACGAAGCCTCACGAAGCCAGCCTCACCGGGATGATTCGACAAGCAAATCTCAACAAAAGGCAAGCCTTTGTTCTCCAGCAATCTCTTCATCTCCAACGAGTCCGAGCAGGAGGATCTCGTAAAGATTGTCAGCCGTCCCATTGTCTTCGTCGATCTACTGGAGTTTCGAAGCTCCTCGTTCGTGGACGAAGATTGTGCAAAAGTGTGATGTGTACAGTTCAAAGTGTGAACTCCCTTGATTTCTTCCTTGCTTGGTACATGTACATACTGCGATACACGTACTGGCTACGTAGGTAACTGACCAATGGCAGCGCCAGCGAGAGAGACATTATGATCAAGATGAGTCTCGAGTAGTCAAAAATGAGGACCAAAAACTGTGACTGGGTGTCACAAGCGCGGGTTTCAGACACAGATGACGACATTTGATCTTCTCTTCTCGTTACACGTACGAAACCGTGTTCGTCCCCCCGCTGTCAGATGTTGACCACCTAAAAGTACCAAAAATCAGATCCAAGTACAATAAGAACATAAGACCCAAGCACTGGAATCATCCAGAAGTCACGCAACGTCGTAGACAACCTCCCGATCTGCCGCGTTGGGGCTTGTAGTAAGTTGGGCGATGGAACCACGTTATCTGTGCGCCCAATGTCAGTCTCGCCGTCTTCGATGTCTTCC